>CAUJNA010003414.1:59846-127346 GCA_963377175.1 Effrenium voratum
ACACACACACACACACACACACACACACACACACACACACACACACACACACACACACACACACACACACACACACACACACACACACACACACACTTTCACACATTCATACTTACACAACAAAGAGTCACCCGAACTCACACGCGCATAGTTATCACCCGTCAAACACTCACAGAACTAAGCACAAACACACACTAGACTAACACACTCCCTGACACACTAACCGAGGTACCAACCAACATGTCAGGCAAATGTGTCAAGAAACTCTGCTTTGCTCTGGGAGCCCGTGCGTAGCCAGACAAGGAGCCGGAGCCGTAGCCAGAGAGTCCACCAGAAGGCTGCTGGGCGATGCGTGGAACAGTTTTGGGGGTACTGGAGGTTCTCTCTTTTCGCCGCAACATGCATGTTGCTGTGGGTTAAAAAAAGGTACCCAAAATGGAACCCCGGCAAATGGAAACATGGACTAAAACCTGCGGTCCCCTGTTGGTTTAATTTTGACCCACACCCATGTGAGCTCATGTGCATCACGTGTAGCCTGTCCAACAGCTTTTCTGGCAGCACTGCACAGAGCTCTGGGATGCCTTTGACAACCCGCGAGATACATTAGCTTCCACACATCTGCTTCGCAAATGCGTGATCCTGAAACGGGCAAGCGCTATAGGTCCCCCCCTGGCATAACTCTGGTATCACGCGTCAGTGCAGCGAGGAGGGCTTCTGTGCCGTCTCCGTCGCTGCGCAGCTGAAGCTTCCTGGACTTTCCGCTCTCCTCCAAGTCGAGGACCAGGAAAGCGCTGTCATCAGCTTGCATGTTGATAGACTTCACGGAGCCCAGCCTCAATTCTTGCAGGGGTCCTGCTGGAAGCAAGGGCTGCAAGAGCAAGGCCTCGCTGACCAGGCCCAAGCGCGTCAGCGAGAGCTTACCTTCTCCGGCCATCACCACCGGGGGAACCTTCTGAGTGCCCTCGGCAGCTGCATCCCACTGGCGTCCCCACTCCATACGCTCTGCCTTCGAAGCCTCGGCCGAGGCTTGCAAGTCCTGTTCGGGATGAGCGTGCTTATGAGAATCGCCTGATCGCGCCTGGCCAATTTGGACCCAGCTATTCACAGCCAATCTTGCTACTGCTGCAGCCTTCTCATCCGGCTGCGCCTCGTGTAGCTTTTGCACCTCATCGCTTGCTGCTGTTGGTGCAGGCTGCTGCTTCTGCGTCAGCTGCAGCCGTAGTTCCTCCAGTTGCTTCTCCTTCTCTTCCAACTGCTGCTTCATCTCCTCACGTAACTTCTGCACCTCTTCGCTTCCCCCCGGGGTTGGTGCAGGCTGCGATTCTGCTTCTGCTGGACTTGCTGTCTGTTCCTTCTGCGTCAGCTGCAGCCGCAGTTCCTCCAGTTGCTTCTCCTTTTCCTCCAACTGCTGCTTCATCTCCTCACGCAACTTCTGCACCTCTTCGCTTCCACCCGAGGTTGGCGCAGGCTGCGATTCTGCTTCTGCTGGACTTGCTGCCTGTTCCTTCTGCGTCAGCTGCAGCCGCAGTTCCTCCAGTTGCTTCTCCTTCTCCTCCAACTGCTGCTTCGTCTCCTCACGCAGCTTCTGCACCTCTTCGCTTCCACCCGAGGTTGGTGCAGGCTGCGATTCTGCTTCTGCTGGACTCGCTGTCTGTTCCTTCTGGGTCAGCTGCAGCCGCAGTTCCTCCAGTTGCTTCTCCTTCTCCTCCAACTGCTGCTTCGTCTCCTCACGCAACTTCTGCACCTCTTCGCTTCCTCCCAAGCTTGGTGCAGGCTGCGATTCTGCTTCTGCTGGACTTGCTGTCTGTTCCTTCTGCGTCAGCTGCAGCCGCAGTTCCTCCAGTTGCTTCTCCTTTTCCTCCAACTGCTGCTTCATCTCCTCACGCAGCTTCTGCACCTCCTCGCTTCCACCCGAGGTTGCCGCAGGCTGCGATTCTGCTTCTGCTGGACTTGCTGCCTGTTCCTTCTGCGTCAGCTGCAGCCGCAGTTCCTCCAGCTGCTTCTCCTTCTCCTCCAACTGCTGCTGCATCTCATCGCATCGCTTCTGCGCCTCTTCGCTTCCAGCCGGGGTTGGTGCAGGCTGCGATTCTGCTTCTGCTGCACTTGCTGCCTGTTCCTTCTGCGTCAGCTGCAGCCGCAGTTCTTCCAGTTGCTTGTCCTTCTCCGCCAGCTGCTGCTTCATCTCCTCGCGCAACTTCTGCACCTCTTCGCTTCCTCCCAAGCTTGGTGCAGGCTGCGATTCTGCTTCTGCTGGACTCGCTGTCTGTTCCTTCTGCGTCAGCTGCAGCCGCAGTTCCTCCAGTTGCTTCTCCTTTTCCTCCAACTGCTGCTTCATCTCCTCACGCAGCTTCTGCACCTCCTCGCTTCCACCCGAGGTTGCCGCAGGCTGCGATTCTGCTTCTGCTGGACTTGCTGCCTGTTCCTTCTGCGTCAGCTGCAGCCGCAGTTCCTCCAGTTGCTTCTCCTTCTCCTCCAACTGCTGCTTCATCTCCTCACGTAGCTTCTGCACCTCTTCGCTTCCTCCCAAGCTTGGTGCAGGCTGCGATTCTGCTTCTGCTGGACTTGCTGCCCGCTCCTTCTGCGTCAGCTGCACCCGCAGTTCCTCCAGTTGCTTCTCCTTCTCCTCCAACTGCTGCTTCATCTCCTCACACAACTTCTGCACCTCTTCGCTTCCAACCGGGGTTGGTGCAGGCTGCGATTCTGCTTCTGCTGGACTTGCTGCCTGTTCCTTCTGCGTCAGCTGCAGCCGCAGTTCCTCCAGTTGCTTCTCCTTCTCCTCCAACTGCTGCTTCATCTCCTCACGTAGCTTCTGAACCTCTTCGCTTCTTTCGGCAGTCAAGTCTTTCAGCTTCTGGTCTCTCTCTTCAACTCGTTTCTCCAGCTCCGTTCCACGTTCCTCTTTCAATCTCAAATCTTGGCGCACTTCTTCCACAATTCGCATCTGAGCCTGCGCGCACTCCTTTTGCTCATCTAGTGCTGCTAGCAGTTTCTGCTTCTCCTGGCCTGCTTCTTCAATTGTTTTGCGGCTTTCCTCTCCGCGCTCCTCTTCTTCCCGCAACGCCTCCTCCAATTCGTCTATGCGGTAGCTAGCATCCTCCCTTACCGTCTCGATGGCCTGGTTCAACTCGGCAATTCGAGACCTGAAAGTCTGTTGCTCCTCTCAGGGTCCATTTCCCTTCTTGGAACTTCCAAGAGAAGCGGCTTCAAAAGGCAACCACCAGGCAACTAGCTAACTTTGTGACGGGAAATCCGGAAAATCCAGGCAGCCCCCGTCCTTTTCAGAGCTCTCCAGCTGACTTTTCAGGTCCTGCGCCCCAGCCTCCGCCGCCGCCACTTCTTGGCTCAGCCTCGAGCTCTCGGAGCGCCACTTCGCCGCCTCGCGGGTGCGCTCCGCCAGCTGCTGTCGCAGCTTCTGGGTGTGGCTCTTGAAAGCCAGGCACCTGCGACAGCTCAAGCCTTTTGGCATAAACCCATAGTCGCAATCACAACCGATCGGTACTGAAATGGGTTTTTACTCAGAAGCATGTACAGGATTAAGAAGGCGGATATCCGCAGCTACTTCTGCTTGGGATCGTCCCTTACTAACCCGCATCTACCCGGGTTTTGATTGTGGCTCATACGTGGGTCAAAATTACATCACCAGGAATTGGACCGCAGGTTTTAGTCTTTGGCTCCATTTGCCAGGGTTCCATTTTGGATGCCTATTTTCGACCCACAGCCATATTGAAACCAGTGGAACCCATCGATTTCGAGGCAAGCCGATCAAAAGGACGCCTATGCCTGTGACAAAGTGGGGAAATGGAACCAACAACAATTTGAAATCTACGTATCCTGTGGGGTTCCCTTTAAAAAAGCAACCCCAAAAAGGGTATCCGAAAAAAGACCACCTCAAAAAACAAACAAACAAACAAGCACACACACACACACACACACCTGCTCTGCAGCGCCCGGTTGTGGTTCTGGGAGATCTTCAGCTGCTCAGCCCAAGCGGCCACCCGGTCTTGGAGAAGCGCCTGCTGGTCCTTGGATGCCTTGAGCTTGGCGCAGTGGGCGTTCCTGGCACTTCTGGCCGCTCGATGCGTCTCGTCCAGCTCTTTCAGCTGTCCACTCATGGACGCAAGCTCGTTTTCCACCTCGGCCACCTCAGTCGCAATCAAAACCGATCGGTACCAAAATGGTCGTAATCCCCGAACCATGTACAGGATTAAGAAGGCGGCCGCAGCTATTTATGGTTGGGATCGTCCCTTACTAACCTTCATCCACCCGGCTCACCTGCTCCAGGAGTATCTCACCCTCGCGGGGCAGGTCTGCAAACTCATCGGGGGCTGCTTCGTCCGGGCCAGACAAGGGCGGCAAATCTTGCAGCACGGCGGCATCCGACTCGGTCTGCGGTGCAGAACTCCCAATGTCCAGGCCACCTGCTTTCTCTGCCCGTCTCAGCTCGATCTCGGCAGCCAGCAAGCGCTGCCGGCAGCCCTCCAAACGCGGGGGCACCTCATCCAGAAAGCCAGGGATCGCCCATCGCGGCCAGCCTTTCACCATTGCAGCTGCTGGCCCATCGCTCATCATATCCATGGTGCCCCAGGACATTCGGAATGGATCGGAATGCGATTCCGTTCCCGCCGGCTTTGCCATGGCAAAGCGCCTCTAGCGCCTCTACATCCTTGAGCAACTATTTGGGCGAACAGAATCTCTAGCACCTCAAAAGCTTTCACAAATACCAGCACTCAATCACGAGACCTATGCAAACTGCAAGCCAACTCCTGAGCTACGCACCCGTCCACGCGGGGTTGCCTTTTCGTTTCGCCAAGTCTCGATCCTCGGTTCGTGACGCACAAAAGGAGCCGGGACTAAAAACCCTCTAGACAGCATTGCTAAGAGGATGGTGCCCCCTGTGTCGAATTGCATCTCAGCTACTTATGAAACAAAACGCAAAAAAGGCCCTGCTTGCCGGGACTCTTTTGCTGCGACTCCAACTGCCCCTTCACCTGCGCAGGGCATCTCTAAAGCGAGGCCGGAAACTTGATGAGTCACCATTGACTGCTGAAGTAAAGCAGTTTGCCCTTCACACAAACAAGCCTAGCATGAATTAAACACAACCTCCTGCAGTGCATGCCGCCAGTTTTTGTTGTTTCGCCCTCAACAACAGCCCCCCTTCAGCGTACGCCTGCGATACCGAAACGGGCTGGGCAGCGCCTCTTTTCTCTCAAAACGCAAAGCTGAACGCATTCCGCACTCTCTTTGAGCTTCGCTTCGAGAATCGTTACTTCTCTGTCTTCAGATCCACTGCTAAAAGTGTAACCTTTCGTGGGTCCAATGGAAACCCCCCCCAGTTAAAAAAACTGAAGACAAAGCTAGGGGGATGGCTGGGAGCCACCAAGATCTGTAAGCTATCTTGCGCTACAAGCACTTACCCCAAAGCCCCGGCACAGGCTGCAGCAAGAATCGCCCGACTCTTGGCTGCCTGCTGTGATGACACGATACCCCACCCGTCAGAATGCTACCCGGCGCACTCTTTCTCTGATCGCAGGCTTTTCAGGTCAACACTCTCCGACATCCAGTGCCAAGCACTCGATTCTGAAGCACTCTGCTAGATTGCTGTGGAAAACCCCTTGGTTTCCCAAAAAAGATTAAAGTCTAAAGATCCAACCCAGCAGTCAAGTCTGATTCTTGCTTTAGAAAAACAAAAAAAACACGTCACACTGCGATCAGCTGCCCGTGGCACATCCTGGCATGCCGTCTTCCAAGCCCTTCACACCAAAGCGCTCGGCGGAGGCCTGGATGTGCCTGGCACAGCTTCCGTAGAGAGAGCCTCTGAAGACTTCAGCTTTTGGGACCCCTCGCTAGTCCTGCAATCAACACAAAGCGTTCTAAAAAACAAACCCCCCCTGCCGCGAAAAGAACGGCTAGCTTTCGCGAAGTGTTGACGTTCGAGAACCGCTTCCATTTGGGCATGTTGCTTCCGCGTCCGCACTTTTAGCCTTTTTTGCGGCCTTTACTTTATAGGGCGTTTGCATTGTTCGTCTTTTTGTTGTTGTTGCTGCTGCTGTTGTCTGCAGGTCTTGTTCGCTGACGAGCATTCTCGACGCCAAGCACTGGGCTGCGTTGTTGAGCGCAGCGCAAGCTGCGCAAGAGCCAGTGGAAGCGAAGCTGCCGCTGCAAAGGATGAGTTGGCGGTCTACGAGAGGGCATGTGGTGAGAAAGGGTTGGCGCCCCGTTCGCGCCGAAATCCGCGTTTGGGATTCTGGTTTTGGGTTCCCCTCAACCTTTTGGCATACGCCTCAACGCTCGTTGGCACCATTGTCAAAATTTCCCGTCAAACCAACTGCAGTGTCAGCATTCGCAAACATACGCCGTGAACCCGTCTGCAAGCTTCCACTGAGGAGCAAAAAACGAAACTCACATGGTATATGCGACGCACACAAACAGGACAGCAGCTTGAATAAAACTAAATGACGCTCAAACACCCAAATATCGGATTTCGGCGAGTCAGGTGAAACAACATCTACACACACAAACATGCGCAAACAAGCAAACCAAAAACAACGAAAACAAGCTTTCCTGCACTCACAGGCAAACTCCCTCGCCCGTCGCCTCCGCAGGCGACAGCGCATCTCTGCGAAGATCTGCGCCGCGTAAGGCGCTCCAAAACCGTGTGTGTGTGTGTGTGCGCGCGCGCGTGCGTGCGCGTGTGTTCGTGCGTGCGTGCGCGCGCGTGTGTGCCTGGGCGGGGGTGCGTGCGTGCATGCTACGTGCGTGCGTGCGTGCGTGCGCGCGCGCACGCGCGGGTGTGTGTGTGTGTGTGTGTGTGTGTGTGTGTGTGTGTGTGTGTGTGTGTGTGTGTGTGTGTGTGTGTGTGTGTGTGTGTGTGTGTGGGGGGGTGCGTGCGTGCGTGCGTGCATGCGTGCGTGCGTGCGTGCGTGGGTGTGTGTGTGTGTGTGTGTGTGTGTGCCTGGGTGGGGTTTGTGCGTGCGTGCGTGAGCGCGCGCTCGCGTGCGTGCCTCTGCGCGCGCGCGCTCGGTGTGTGTGTGTGTGTGTGTGTGTGTGTGTGTGTGTGTGTGTGTGTGGGTGTGCGTGTGTGTGTGTGCGTGTGCGCGCGTGTGTGCCTGGGTGGGGCTCTGTGCGCGTGAGTGGGTGGGTGGGTGGGTGGGTGGGCGTGTGTGTGTGTGTGTGGGGGGAAAGCCTGATAACAAAGGCCAGCGTCATATTTTCGCTGGTGACAGTGAGCGTGCAGGGGGCAGGGGACAGAGGCATCCACACGTACCTGCACTTGTTTCGATACCCGGCTTGATGACACTGCAGCCAAGACGACAAAAAGGACCGCTACGAGGAGCTCTCCCAGCGTGGAATTATACGACCGCGCACTGTTCGCGGAGCAGTCGTGAGCCCAGACGAAGTCTGGCGAAAACAGCAACATTCTCCTTGATTTGCCACTTTATACGATTACGCGCATGGAAATTGATCTGCCTGACACTGACCTGGTATGACCTGATTTGCTTTGACTTGACCTTTCTTACTTGACCTGATTTGGTTTGGTTTGATTTAGAGCTCGACGCTCGAATGCCACAGCAGCACCGCGGGGTGCATTTTTTTCGGCCCGTGAGCCCGCAACAGGCTCAGCCGCAACCCCTGCACTTTTCGAGGAGTCTGAGCTTTTTGAGCTCATGCTTTTGCGCAGTCATGAGCACTGCAGCAAACAAGGCTCTCCCAGTGTGTGTGTGTGTGTGTATGTGCTTGCGCGTGCGTGCGTGTGTGCTTGACAAAACCTCGTTTCAGCTTGGTTAAAACGGGAACCAAACGGGACCCCACAATTTGTTGGGTCCCTCAATTTTGACGCATATTGCAGCCCAGAGCATTTGGACATGACCATTCGGACCATTCGTGAGTTGATGGAGGAAAGGTGTAAAGCTAATTCTGATGTCAGCCTGGGCAGCCAAGCCAAACAAGTCATTTCTCTTGCCAATCTCAAGAGAACATCTTTGAGTCTTTGCTGTTCTCTCTCGGAGTCATGCAAGGCATCATTCCGTTCCGTTTGGCTCTGCCTGGTTGTTCCCTGCAAAAATATCATCCTCGGGCACCAATGCCACATTCTCCTGCATGCTCAGTGCCACAGGATCATCCCACCGGGAACCAAGTGCCCTAGACGCCGTACGGGACCGTGCTGGAAGCTTGGTTCTGCATTGCATTTTGCTCCTGGCAAAGTAACACTGTGCAATGCACCCAGACACAGTCCTGGATGAAGGAAAACTGCAGCTCATGCTCAAACTTGCCCTTGACTCGAGGAACAGAGTCCACGAACCTGTAAGCAGCTGGGTCGCGCGGGTAAATCGGTGGCTAGATTGCACCATGATTTCTCTCAGATGCGTCAAACGTATCAACTGTTTCAGTTTGGACGACTTGTGCGTGAAATGGCGCACAATTCAAGCCAGCAAAGCACGCAACATACCTTGCTTTCTACACACACACACACCATGAACAAATGTGAGACATCCAAGCCACAATGTCTATAACACACATCTACCACATTTCGATCCGAGCTCTTGGTCCATCCTGCCTTTGGATGTCGGCCTTCGTCACTTGGTTTGCCTCGAAGCGCTTCGGAGAACTGGTGCCGCTTGCGATACCCGCAATCAAGCAGTGGCAACATGTGGAGCCAAACACCTGCCGAATGTGGATAACGAACCCTACGAAGCGGCTAGCCAGTCATTCACCCAACCGAACCGGCACATAGCCGAAACAACCGAACCTAGCCGAACTGTTGCCACCCTCTAAGAAGATTCAATGAGCCTTATGATTATGGGTGTGTTGTTCTTGGGGGACTCCCCCCCGGGGATGTCCTTTTGGTTTCCCTTTAAAACCACAAAGGGGGTGCCCTCAAAAGGACACACCCCTCTCGCCTTATTTCCGAAAGCAAGGAACTCTGACCATGATGCTTCTGATCCATGTCAAATGTTTTTGAGCGCTGTACCAAGGCGGCCCGGGCGCCCTTCAAGCGCAGCGGCCCCTGCAGCGATTGCCCCTTCTCAAAATTAGGAACCCCTCCTCCACGTGGTTGGCTTTCTATTGACGTCCCTTCAAAACCAAATGGGTCCTGATTTATGAGACACGCCCACTTGCTGCATGGGAAAACCATTTCGCTCCTGGAGCATAGTTTTTACTCGAGGTGGCCCCATTCAGCTGCAAAGCCGCTCTTTCACTTCCAAGGTTTGGCCCTTCAAACATTGATCAACTTACCGGTGGTCTCCAGTAAAACTGCCACTTTTGGAGGTTCCAACAAGGGAAATTTGGAGAAAAGCCTTGGGCCCAATCAATAATTGTTGGCAATGGCTGTGCTCCTTGCGTGGATTCGCGCCTCAACGATTTCTTTGGGCCGATTTGCCTTGTCTGGGATTCTTGTCCCACAGTGGTGTTTGTTTACCCCGGGTGCATTATAGGGTGGGTTTAAGCTGGGCTTATGGGTGTTTAGGGTCACTAAAACATCCAGAGATCAATAGCACCCCTCACCGAGTGTGCCCACTGACATTTGTGCTCGCCACCGACCCCCTCAACTCGGCCGAAATCACACTGGTGAATCAACCAGAGTGTGACAAGCATGACCAACCAGCCACCCACCTACCCACCCATCCAGCGAATCGTCTTCAGCTGTCTCGTCTCGCCTCTCGGAAGTCGAAGCCATGCACGCCTCGTGACAAAGTGAGCTCTGTCTTCTTTTTTGCGCTGGTGCCCATTTTGGGTTGGGATTGAAACCCAAACAAAAAATCCTTCCGTTGGGCCCCCCCCAAAAAAAATGGACACACATCCACATTTAACCCCACCTTGGGTCCAATTCGACCCAGAAAAAAGCTCTGTGCGCGTGCGGGGGAGACGCTGCGGACAGGGCACGATACTTCTGCTTGTTAGAGTAGGTGAGCTCAAAGCCTGGCATTCGACACGCAAAGTTGCCGAATCAGCCAGTCCATGTCAAGGGACTGTGCCCTCAAACAGTGCCCTTCTTGAGGCTTGCTGTACTTGCTCCCCAGCCACTTGGCCGTTCAAGGTGTCTGCTTTACGCCTTCAATACAAATGGGTCATAAGCAAACTCTCAACACCAGGCATTGGCGGAGTCTACCCAAAGGTCACTGAAAACATCTTAGGCATTCTGGCTCGGGGGGCAATGCCGCTTTGCCGGACCCTGGCTGATCACGCACTGCCTTCCGGTGAGCAAACAGACAGGTGATGTCTTCAATTTGGTCATTGCACGGCGCAGCGGCTCTCTGAAATTCTATGTGACATGTCAATAATTGGTCACATTGCCCACTGGTGTGTCTCTTCTTTTTTGAAGGCACCTCTTTTTGGGTTATTTTAACGCAAAACCGAAAAAGGACAAGCCGCCCACCTGCAAAGACCAGCTGCCCTGTGAGGCGGGCATTGTCATCTAGCCTTGCTAAAAGACGCTGTACCTAGGCCCGCGCGGCTCACGCGAGCTCCCGTCTAATAGCTTCTCCAAAAAAGCGAGTCCATCTGTTCAAGGGGATTGCACGAGCAGTGCAGAATTTCACCACACGAGGGGTTTTGATCACTTAACAAAACCACGGCAGTCTTAGTTGCCAGCATCTTCCACGTCGAAGGTGTCCACAATCTTTACCTCAACTCGCGCAGCCAACTTGTTAAACATCGCGAAACATGTTGGCATGTCTTTTTAGCATGCCATAAAAAAACCCTCAAAATGGCGGTGTCCGTTGAAACCATCCTGACAAGGGTACCCTCTAAGAATCACAAGACGCCTTCGGTGCATGGCCTATCTCTTTGCTTCCATGGGCCAGGTGTCCGGGAATCTAATCTGCTAATCTGTGTGCTCTTTCTGGATGTATGCGTACGACTCAGTACTTGGTCTTTTTGTAGCGTGTTTCAGGCTTGGTGCCTTTCTTCAACACGCACGGCGGTGCGAATTGCAACATGTGGGTGCTTGGGATGCAGCGGTTCAGCTTGACTAAGATGCTGATAGGTTCAAATGGCTTCCTTGGACTTTTGAACATGTAGCATCTTCGTATTCCGCGGGGTCAAATTCGGCAAGCGGATTGCGCTTTGGCCATCGATCCTTTGTGGATATCATCACCTACGTTGGTGATGTTGTTCTAAAAATGATGGCTGTCCACAGACATGTTTCAGCCAAGCATCACAAGATCACTTGGCTTTGGCTTTAAATACCTTTCAACATGGATGTGTGACTGGTGTAAACAGGTTGAAGTTAGTTTCACTCCCTACATGGAGTTACTGTCAAAAGGCAAATATTCCCACAGGTATCCAATGTATTGTGAAGGCAACTCCCCACATGTTCTATTTTCATGATGCAGGCACTGGATCCTACGACTAACTTGGCCCCATTTGGCCCCCCAGATCGATTTGAGGATTCCCCTGAAACCTGGTGCAACTTGCTTGGTGAATAGCATGTCTGTCTCTCTGTCTCTCCTTTCACTTTTTCTTCAAAGCCAGGAGCATTCTGCGGAATCCACATGGGTGATTTTTTTTCGGGGGTGCCACCCCCCAAATCATGGCTTTCCTTGTGGTTTCACCTTAAAAACCAACCAAAGGGCATGCGAAGGCCGAAACTTGCGGGCCGGCCTTTGGGATGGCAAAGAGCTCCGTCCACCCGCGCTTGGTGCCGCGATCCTGAGCATCCGAGCAGCCCGGAAACGGCAGAAATGAAGAGTGCTGGACTCCAGTGATCTGTCCACGCATGGCTCTGCAATTGGCTGGTTGTGAAAAATAGGGTAACCCAAAATTGAACCTTGGTAAGTGGAAACATGGAAAACCTGCGGTTTTTTGGTGGTTTAATTTTGACCCATACCCAATTCTTGAGGGTACCCATTTTGGTGGTTTCACTGTTTTAGGGGGCCCTCAAAAACGGGCTCCCACACATTTCTTGGACATCAGACTCTCGCCAAATCTCTGAAAAGAGAACGGATCACTAGGACATGATCACAACAGGTCACGCAATTGTGCGCTATACCGTGAAATTGCCATCCTCGCTTCTTTTTCCAACACAAATCGAACCATGCGATTACTCCGTTGCCGACATTGGGTAGTGGGTCCCCTGGTTTCGTGACGCGGGCCACCAAGGCCCCCTCAACAAACTGACTAAGAGGGGTGTACCAATTGACCAAAGCCTGAGGCAACTGCATCCAGGCCATAGCCCACTAGCCACAAATCCGGCCTCGCTTGTGAAGCTTTGGCCCATTTGGCCCGGTCGGCCCATTTCGGTTGTGACAAGCGTTGACACGTTCCACGCGCTCAAAACGACTCAGCATGCGGCAAGTTCGGAACGCCAATGATGTCAGCCTGCCAGCATGATCCACGCACACGCGCACACACACACACACCATGTGCGGCAGGAGCTCAGCATGTTTCACGTAACGCAGAACCGACCTGGATGCCATGGCCTACTGTGAATGGGTCTAGCCGCCACATCACGCCTCTGGCCATTCACGCTGACGCTGCTTGCTCAGCAAGCAGACCGTCAAAACCTGCAGCTTGGCTATCCCAAGTGTTTGCAAGGGCTTGTGGGCTTTTGAATGGAGCAACACAGGACGACCAAAGAATTTTGTCAAATGGGTGCGTCTTTTTTCTTAGGGTAGACCCCGCAATGGCTGGTTTTTTTGTTGGTTTCCCTTAAACACCATCAAACAGGGGTACCCCAAAAAGAAACACACCGAAATCTCCATGAGACGCGAGCTTCCCATCTCTAGCCGAATATCCTTAGCCCCATTAGGCTGAGGATCTGGCATCATTTTCTGTATGTGTACTTGACAAACGAGAAAGAAAGAACTGCTTCATCTCCTTCAAGACGCCGTCTTGCACCCATCTCCACAGGTGAGTCACAATCAAACCTGGTACCAATGGTGTCTACCCAAAATATTATAAAGAATCATGAGGGCAGAACCTATTTCTGACTAAGACTGTCCCTCACTATCACCTTTTGATTGTGACTCAGGTGCCACGTGCAGCCGTGCATGAGGCATGGAAGCTCATGACATCATGTCAAATCATGGCTTCGGGGACTGAGCATCTCGGTGCTGAATTTCTCCTGCATGGTCTTGCCGTTGTCCAGCAACTCATCCACCAACACTACCTGGTGTAAAAATTCCCATACGCGTATTCCTGAACTAATTTGAAATGGGTCTGTGTTGCGAGTCAAAGCAACCATACTGATTCGATTCGTGTAGCTCTCTTTGATCTCTTGCTCGCTTTGAAGCTGACGGGTCCAGGCCTTATGTGGCGCCTTTGTCGTAGTGTCGCAAAACTTGGAGCTTGCAACGTCTGGACCGCTGATTTCCACGGCACCTGCACCATTGACTGCTTTAACATCTTAAAACCAAGTTTCACTCAAGCTGTACATGCAACACCAACCCTCGTATCTTTGTATCATAGCTGATAGGTGTCACCCAAAACAGCATGCCTGACTGCGACCGCTGCTCTTTGTAGGATGAGGCCTGCAGGCAATGCAGTCGCAATCGAAATCACTCATGACCATGCGAGGCTTTCCGAATTTGGCCTCGATGAAGTAGACCGAGTAGGGTCCTCACCGCAATCCAAACACCAAAGAGGGCCGGCCCTAGGTGACCTTTTAGGAAAATACATGGCCAAGCAAATCGAATAAAACCAATCTATACCGGCGGAACCCATCTATTTCCACTCAAACTAATCTTCGCACACCCGTGGGGCCGTCAATACGGCAGTTGGGTTGTCAAGACAGGGACATATTGGTTTCCCTGGAACTCCCACCACCCTCAGATGGCTTCCGATGCTTCCCAAACCTTCTAAAAGAAGGGTCAATGCACAGCCCAGCGCCAAAATGACAAAAGAGGGATCCAGTCTCAAACAGGAACATGTACATATGCACGGGTGTGTATGTTTGAGGGTATTCCCTTTTTGTGGTTGTAAAGGAACACCCAGAGGAACACCACATGCTTTTTGCGCTTTCTTCTCTCTCTTTTTTCCGGGGGGGGGCACATGCACCCCTCAGTCTCATTGTATGTTTCTCAATGTATTTGTCTTATACTAATACATCACTATAACGAGAGACGACAGGGACGCCTACGTCTGGTTTCCCAACCATGAAATGGACTGGGCCCCCGAATCACCCTGAGCTCCCAGCGCAAAAGGCACCTGCCTGAGCTGACATGTTCATGAATTACCTACCTGGTGTTCGTCAGAGGGGGCTAAACACGATGAAACATCAACAGGGTTGAAGATAAACCCGTTCAAACATGTTTTGGCAATCAGGCCGATGCGTTGAAGCCTTTTAAATTCTGTTCTCGAGATGCTTGTCTGAGCACGGTGACCCTTCATGGTTTGCTGCAGAGTCAAGGTGTTCTTGCAAAGAAACTCACTGCCCAGGCGTGTAGGAATACTTTCCGAAGTAACGCTGCTCCATTCACTAGAAGGGTGGTTGCAGATCCAATGAAGCAATGGTGGTTAAACTTCCGTTTAAGCACCCAAGAGTTTAAGCAAGGGTTAAAGTTAAAGCATATTTGGCCATTCAAACAGTTCAAAACAGGGATGGCTAGCCAGCCCAGCATTGCGCAGCTTTCGGTGGGACCTCTCTTTTTTTGTTGGAACCGCCGTTTCAACACATCAGGGGTGAAACAAGGGTTGAAGGCAAGAATGGCCAGCCAGCATCGAGCCACCGAACAGGCGTTGTGTTGGTGTTTCAACGGCGGTTTAAACATTGGAGTCAATTGGAGTGGTTAAACAGTGCGGGGTTTAAACCAAGGCCATTGGTGTTTAAACAGGTGGAGCCGTTTCAACACCCAAGAATTCAAACAGCCGTACTATGAACTTGCTCTCGCGGACTCTTTCTCAATGCTTTCGCGACCACTTGTTTGCTTTCACAGGCACTGTTTCCCTCAGGCTTGCTTTCGCGGCGGATGCTTTCGGTTGGATCGAAACAAACATCCCAAGAGCGTGACAGTAGTGCAAAGGTAGAGAAAGCAACGTCAGCTTGGAATGGGGCACCGTGTGGGATGTGTTTTGCTTTCCCGGGGCATTCGAGGAAAACCCCGTTTTACTGTGACAACGTTTATGCTTGTAAAGTCAAAAGAAAAAACAATCTGCTATACTGACAGCTTTGACGTCCATGCGCCAGGGTGAGAACCTTGCCATACAACTCCCAAACATCAAACTTTCGCGGGAGCTTTCGCGGCGGGACCTTTGCTGGGCACTTTCCCGGCAGGCTTTCGCACGCTTTCGTGGCCTGCGTTTTGGCTTTCTATAGGAAGCCCCGCTCGACTACTTGTCTCTATCATCACAATTCCTCACGCTGCTCACTTGCAAAAAGGTTACCGGTTGCCAACTTTGAGTTTGGGCGTTCAATGGCTGTTTGAACCCACATGCACGTGGCCCGCATGTTCCGAATCAATGGTGAGCTCTTTGGGAAGTACTCGAAGGAATTGCTTTCCGCGGCAGCTGGACATCGTTTTTAAACGGGTGCGGTTTAATCGACGTTTCAACACTTGAGTGGCCGGCTTCAGTGTTCGTCCACTCTTTCACGAATGCAATCGAACTCCACAGGCATCGCAATGCAAGGAGTCAAGCGAAGGTTTCTGGAAACAGGCAGGAGCTTCATCCTATTGACCTACAGTACAAATTCAGCACAGTGCAAAAAGCCCCCGAGCATTGCCGGCAAATGCCCGATCTTGGTGATGCTTCTGCAGGCAAGTGACACAGATCAGAAAGGAACATGAACGCCCCCTTGAGGATCGCCACAAGCACGATGCCTTGGGTCACACGCCACTTCTACTAGCATGTTTCTTTGCTGCGAGATCAGGAAGCGACCTTCTGCCTAGCGGATTGTGCTCCAGCAGTACAACTTGGGATGAACCAAAGAAACACCTTCTTGCCCTGGCCAAGTGACTAAAGGAACAGTAAGCCATACAAGCTGTCCTGGGGAAGATAACGCACCCTGCGCCTGTAAGATCCCGGCGCTCTCCCTTGCACCAGGTTTCAATGCGTCGTGCGGCGATGCGCACCCCAGCCTGGCCGGTGCTCATTTGGGGCTGGTGCTCGAGAGAGCCATGCTGATTCCGGTTACTTGTACTACCTTCCAGATCACAGAAAACATGGGTTGCACCCAACACATTGTTTCAAAGCTCGATACTTGCCTCGATTTCCTCCTTCTTCAGGATCAGCTTGTAATTCTTCTGATCCTTCAAAGGCGGCAGAAGGCGGTTCTGCGGTCTGCCCGAAATCAGCTAGGGCCACGAGGACAGACCCCGGATCAAAGCACCGAGAGTCGAGTCCTGGAAGTACTTGGACCCTGCGAGGGGCGGCTGCATGTTCCTATCACCTCGGCACGCTTCTCACAATCGCTGCCCTGGCCATGGGTCAAAATCATCGCTTAGCCCCCAGTGAACATCCGATTCAATCCAACCACTAAAATAGGAAACCTAAAATGGGTGGTGAATTCACCTACCAACCAAAATGGTACCATTGGTTTTGATTGACCCACAGCCTGGGAAGTAGACGGGACCTGGAACGTGCTGAAACGATCTCTTGCCGTTCATGGGATGGCCCAGAGATTCGGCCGAGAGCCTCACGCAGTGGTGCCAAGAATGCCTCGGATCGCACCTAAGCTGCGGAATGCTTCCTGCAAATCCGGAGATATCTCGGCATCTGCACCAACCTGCAATCGCCTGGTGCTAAGCTTACTCGCTCCAATCGAGCTGGTGTCGTAACACATTTAAAATCGCTCAACTGAAGACCATCCATTGAGCACCCGTCAGCGGTCGCAAGGTCTCAGCATTCTCACGCCTTCATGTTTTGGCTTTGAAACGTTGAAGTTGGCAGGCAACATGGGGCAAACTATGAGAATCTGAGGCGCGAGCAAGAGTGTCCTTCAGGATCTCCGTTTGTTCCGAGAGCTTCTCAGCCTGAACGCTCATTCCTCTTCTCCCTGGTTGGTGAGGAGGATTGATTTTCTAGCCACGTGATTTCGATCCCCGCAAGTTCACAAGAGTTTCTGAAAATGAGGTCGGGCCTGGTCAGCAAGAATGTCACGAAAAATGCTCTTCACCTGGCGGATCACGAAGACTTGCAGCCAATCATGAGGTCCGCACTGATCCTGTTGATTCTATCTGGTTCTGGCATTGTTCTCGTTGCATGGTGTCTCCTCTAAAAAAAAAGAAACACTTTCCGGTGGCAAACTGGCCAGTGACGATGTGCATCCAGGTGTTAGATTCTATGGTTGACATGAAAGGAAAGACTTTGCGCTGGCGAGGAGCTTTGCGCTCCAACAGCTGAGCTTGCCACGAGTGGCGGCACAGGCAACGAAGCGATGTCATCTGGATCTAGCCGCCTGGCCGTGCCACTGATCATCTCCCAAGTGGGTTCAGTACCTGCCCCTTGACCTTGGTTGACGTTGGAAGGGGAGCAAAAAAATAAACTTTAGCAGTCAAGTGGGGATTTCCCACTAAACCACAATAAGCCAAAATGTAAAATGTTTCCCAACAACAACCATGTTGACTCCGCCGTTTTATTCTTGAACAAATCCTAGGTCGAAATTCTGAGAGTAAAAAACATCCGAAGCCTGGCGTGCTGAGGGGCCCGACTGGACATCCGTCACCTCTGTGATGCACACGTTGGGGTCTGCCCTTGGCGCATGCGAGCGAGCCTCTTTGGAGCATCTTAGTTGTAGCACCAAACAAGTCGCAAGTGGCATGTGACTTTCGAGAACCCTTTTTTGAAAAGAACGCATGATAATGCATGCAAGCCAGTGGTTGCTTGTCATTTTATTTGGCTCCACGCACAAGCTGGTGCGAAAGCAAACTTGGAAGGCAAGCTAGTTACTTTCAGAGCGCCACAAGTTCTGCCAAGGTGCAACGCGGCAAGCCACCTGGATATCGAAGACACAGACCGCCAAGGAGACAGGCCAAAGAAATATACCATACCGCGATTCATCATGTTTTGCTTAATTTGCCAACTGAAAATGCACTGGTTTCTGTACGGCTATCCGTTTTCAGCGAAAATCGCCCCGCTAGGATTGCAGTACTAATCCTGGTATATTCATATGAACTAACATGATTTCATCGACAAATTTGACTAACAAATATCAACGACGGGACACATTATGGGGATCGCAGTATAGCAAGATCGGTGACAAATACCAAAGACTGGACGGATTGCTTTCAGTCAAATTTGAAGTGCTGGAAAAAGCATATAGTACGAAACGCGTATTCCCATCTCGAAGAAAAGCGACACACGGTGCATTTTGCAACCTCGTATCAGAGATTTCCCCATGTAAGCAGAGTGCTTTTTGGGTATATAAAGAGGGGAACTCCGCGGGAACCTACGCGAGCCTATGCGAGCTGCACTGTTACAGGGTTTCAGCCTACGCGGAGGCTGTTCCTACGCAAAAAAGCCCACGCGGCCTACGCGGACTGCGCAGGCACACTCTTCCATCCTACGCGGCTCCGGGCGCTACAAAACAAACTCTGCTCATGTTGCGATCGGTGGCCCTTAGCCCACTGCCAACCTCACAATGCAATGAGTTCTCCACACTAGCCCCCCAACCGCCCAGCTGGGGCGAAGTGTCTCTCTGCACACGGACGTTGAAGAGATGAAACCAACCAGCAATTCCAAGGACTTCAAACATCCTTGCTGGGAATGTCGTGCGACCAGCAAATTGTTGCGCGATTGCTGCTGCTGCTGCTGCTGCCGTGTTGCTTTGTGGCATCTGTTACCTTGCTTTCCTGCTTGGTACGCAGTGGCAATCTCACAGACACAAGACATGATGCATCTATCAGCGCAAGATGCCACAAGCAACAAAAGCAACACTGCCACACGGGGCACCCTCAACAATCCAAGCCACCCATCGATGAACTGATGCTTGTCAGGGAGAACCTCGGGTCCAAGCTTGGCGCAGTCTGTGGTCAGCTTTGTTTACGTGTCCAAAATTGACCAAGCCCTTGGCAGTGTGCAACAGCGTCTTCAATGAGGACGCCCTGTCGGGTCCAACTGTCTACCATGCGAGGGATAAGTTGCGCCATGACTTTGAATCAAAGGTGCCTCCGACCGTTGGAACATCACATGCCAGCCAAATTCTTAGTGTGATGGAAGCAAAGAGTTTGATCCTTGGGCCGAACCTCAAGGCAACGACAACAGCAATCGGGCGCGCCCTTCCATGCTCGGCACAGCACCTGCCAGCGCAGGCCAAACAGCATGCTGCGTTGTTCAGCCCAACCACTGGCATGCCAGTGCCAAAAACATGAACGGTGTCAAGAAAGTAGCTTTCATGAGCTTTCTTACATGGGTATCATTGCCGATGCATCAGCCTTCGGCTACGGAACACAAAGCCACAAACTGCGCATACGGTGGATGCACGAAATCCTCACCTAAGAAACCCTGGTTTCCGATAATTCCCCGATAAATAGCAACAAACCATGGTTCTATGGGGTTGATTCCCCATTCTTTTCAACCATCGTTCTTTCAAAAACCGGCTGTTTCCCCTGGGTTTTTAAGATGGTTTCCTGAAAAGAAGGATCCCGGGAAAGAATGGAAACGGAAGCTACCCCTAGAATGGTTTACCATTGTTTCAAAGTGGTGCGAAATGGATTTCGTCCAACCCGGATGCCCCTGACACCGACAGGCCAGGCGCGCGCAGCCGCTTCACGGCTGGATTGCCCGGCAGCGAAGGCCGGCCTCGAGATATGGCCTATAGCCTATATGGGGGTTTCTCAAAATGGTGGACCCCCTTTTTCTAGGGGTTGATTCCCCATTCTTTTCAACCATAAAACCGGCCGTTTTCCCTGAGGTTTTCTAGAAAGAAGGATCCCTGGAAAGAATGGGGAAGGTACCCCTAGAGTTTTGGCTGGTTTTAAAGGGAAAATAAAGGAAGCAAGCCATTTGTGGGGTCCCCTTTTTTGAGAACTTCCATTGGGTCCATATATGTATAATAATCTGGACATCTGGGCAGCTAAGCCAAAGGGCTGCAAAATACGAATTGGAGAGGTCTTATGGGCTAACACATATCACAGCTGTGGGATCGGTAGCTCTACTGGCTGACAACGCAAGCCACTCCATCGTCACGCACCCACACACACAAACACGCAAACACAAACACACAAACAGCACAAACACACACACACAGACACACAGAGACACACACACACACAAACACAGAGACAAACAGAGACGCACAGAAACACACAAAGACACACAGAGACACACAGAGACACACAGAGACACACAGAGACACGCAGAAACACGCAGAGACACACAGAAACACACAAAGACACACAGAGACACACAGAGACACACAGAGACACACAGAGACACACAGAGACACGCAGAAACATGCAGAGACACACAGAGACACACAGAGACAAACAGAGACACACAGAGACACACAGAGACACGCAAAGACACGCAGAGACACGCAGAGACACGCAGAGACACACAGAGACACACAGAGACACACAGAGACACACAGAGACACACAGAGACACACACAGACACACACAAGAGACACAGAGGGACACAGAGAGACACGCAGAGACACAGAGAGACACAGAGACACACAAAGACACACAGAGACACACAGAGACACACAGAGACACACAGAGACACGGAGAGACACAGAGAGACACACACAGAGAGACACAGAGAGACACAGCGAGACACAGCCAGACACAGCGAGACACGCAGAGACACAGAGAGACACAGAGACACACAAAGACACACAGAGACACACAGAGACACACAGAGACACACAGAGACACGCAGAAACACGCAGAGACACACAGAGACACACAGAGACACACAGAGAGACACACACAGAGAGACACACAGAGACACGCAGAGACACGCAGAAACACGCAGAGACACACAGAGACACACAGAGACACACAGAGACACCCAGAGACACACAGAGACACACAGAGACGCACAGAGACACACAGAGACACACAGAGACACACAGAGACACACAGAGACACACAGAGACACACAAAGAGACACAGAGGGACACAGAGGGACACAGAGAGACACGCAGAGACACAGAGAGACACAGAGACACACAAAGACACACAGAGACACACAGAGACACACAGAGACACACAGAGACACACAGAGACACACAGAGACACACAGAGACACACAGAGACACACAGAGACACACAGAGACACACAGAGACACACAGAGACACGCAGAGACACAGAGACACACAGAGACACACAGAGACACACAGAGACACACAGAGACACAGAGACACAGAGACACACAGAGACACACAGAGACACACAGAGACACACAGAGACACACAGAGACACACAGAGACACACAGAGACACACAGAGACACACAGAGACACACAGAGACACACAGAGACAGAGACACAGAGACACACAGAGACACACAGAGACACACAGAGACACACAGAGACACACAGAGACACACAGAGACACACAGAGACACACAGAGACACACAGAGAGACACACAGAGACACACAGAGACACAGAGGGACACAGAGACACAAAGAGAGAAACGCAGAGACACACAGAGACACAGAGGGACACAGAGGGACACAAAGAGACACGCAGAGACACAGAGAGACACGCAGAGACACAGAGAGACACGCAGAGACACAGAGAGACACAGAGAGACACACACACAGAGAGACACAGCGAGACACAGCCAGACACAGCGAGACACGCAGAGACACACAGAGACACACAGAGACACATAGAGACACACAGAGAGACACAGAAAGACACAGAGAGACACAGCGAGACACAGCGAGACACAGCCAGACACAGCGAGACACAGCGAGACACAGAGAGACACAGAGAGACACAGAGAGACACAGAGAGACACAGAGAGACACAGAGAGACACAGAGAGACACAGAGAGACACAGAGAGACACAGAGAGACACAGAGAGACGCAGAAGGACACAGAGAGACACAGCGTGACACAGCGAGACACAGCGAGACACAGCGAGACACAGAGAGACACAGAGAGACACAGAGAGACACAGAGGGACCAGAGAGACACAGAGAGCCACAGAGCGACATGCAGAGACACGCAGAGACACGCAGAGACACAGAGAGAGACAGAGAGAGACAGAGAGAGACAGAGAGAGACAGAGAGAGACAGAGAGAGACAGAGAGAGACACACAGAGAGACACACAGAGAGACACACACAAACACACACACAAACAAACAACCACACACACAAACAAACAAACGCACACACAAACAAACAAACAAACAAACAAACAAACAAACAAACAAACAAACAAACAAACAAACACACACACACACAAACACACACACACACACACAAACACACACAAACACAAACACACACACACACACAAACACAAACACAAACGGACACACGGACACACGTAGAAACGTAGAAACGGACAAACACACAAACGCACAAACGCACAAACGCACACGAACACACGAACACACGAACACACGTACAAACGTACAAACGTACATACGTACACACGTAGACACGTAGACAGGTAGACACGTACACACGTACAAACGTACACACGTACACACGTACAAACGTACAAACGTACACACGTACACACGTACACACGTACAAACCGTACAACCGTACAAACGCCCTGGCGCGGGCGCCGTGGTTCCACCTTTCCAGCAGATTTGCAACTTTTGTTGTGAGGCCCTAGCAGAATTGCACAAACACGAACTTGTGACAGCGATTGGCAAGCTAGGGAAAGCATCGGGGCACCTCAGGGTTCTGGCCCCGCACTACATATACAAAACACATAATATGTACACACACACACACACTGTACACAATATATAAATATATATTGTGCTTATATTGACCACACACACACAAACAAACAACACCACAACACACGTCAAATCCTGACACACACACACACACACACACATCCTTTGGTAGACTCATATTACTCATAATTAGACAACACTTTGTTTGGGAATGGATTGACATGAGTCTGGCAGAAACTCCAGCCCCCCTTCGGAGCCCTGCGCATCGGTGACTTGGGCGGCGTCATGAAATCCATCAGCCTGACCATCGGGAACGCTGCGACTTCTGATCCAGCAGTGCGTTGTTGAGCACGAGTGCCCACGTTGGGTTCTTCACCAGACTTACATTCCTCCCGAAGTGCGCATCAAGTGCAATATGTCGCGGGTTCTAATGAGTGAGGGGCTCAACAGCGCTTGACTTGTTGATTCAAACTAATGGTTCTAATGGACCAACTCCAGCAAACTGAAGTTCCCTGCAATGACATATCTCTGCTGTTCTCAACTGCCTCACTCGTCCACTCGCACTCTATATGTGCCCCAAAACAACACCTTGTGGCCGAAGGCCGTGGTTGCTCGAATCCATGCAAGCGATACCGCCCTCTCCTCTCACCCTTCCTGTCTCGGAAGCGTCCCGTTTTGACATACGAGCTTCTTGCCTTCCCGCAAGGAGCAACTACCCCAACGGTAGGGCCAACAAATGGGTGTGGCTCAAAATTAAACAGGTTGGTCCATGTTTTCACTTACCAGGGTTCCATTTTGGTACCGGTTTTTGAGCCACAGCCAAATAAGAATATGTAAGAATACATCGGCACCCAGGCATCATTGTTCTGCACCTTGAGGGCAGCGCTCTGCCAACATCACACTGAACACAACGCGTCAACCAGGCAAGCCACGCCTGGACTGTCTACCCAAGGCAATTGTCCGCAAGCGCCGCAAGACCACGCAGTGCTTGCATTTGGAAAGGCAGTCTGATGTCGGCGTGTCATGTCTGTTTGAATCACGCATTTCCTGTGGCTAACCCCAAGCTGTCAAGCCATCAGTGAGGTCAGACGATCGATCCGAGGTGCGAGGGCTACGAGGTATCCGACAAACTTTGGAGCTTGCGGGGCGCAAAGCAAGGGAATCGCACTCATATTATAACCAAGTAACACCAGATAATACCAGGCAATGCCTTGACACAGTAATGCTCCTTCCAAAGCCTACTGCACTGCTCCTCGCAGGGATGTCTCTGGTTTTGTCAAAATCTTCAGATTGCTTCAAGGCATAATGACAAAAACAAAGCCGGGTGGGTCCTGAGGGCACCGGAAACCACTCAACTCTCTGAAGGGTGGCGGACGTTGTGGTAACGCTGCAGCAATCGCTGCAACTCCAGCTTTCGTGCTTGCTTCTGCTCCTCAAGTTGCCAGCATGGGCGATTGGCAAGTGAAACTTCACAGCTGATGTCTTCCTCGCCATCTACCCTCCAAGACATAGGTTTTAACGCATACAATGCATTCGATATCAATCCTGCTGCAAACCCGCATCCAGCAACTCTGCCTCTGAGTACTCTGAGCATTACGTTGGAAGGCTGGGTTGTGCATTCTCTCACTTGACGACCTTAACGCATCTTCAGTCGCCTAGAAACTTCATCGACACGAACATCTTAGCTGGCTGACTTCTCCTCGCGTCCGGACACAATGCGCTTTGTCAGGCCCGTCATCTCCAAGGATTGCTTGTGCAAAAACTGCTCCTGCACCCGTGATACAAGGAAGAACGTTCCAACGCAATGCAGCCACTCACACCGTCTCCTCCAAACTGCGGATCTTGGTCTCGCGCTTGGCGCCCCAGGCTTCTCTTTCTTTGGCCTCATGAGCTTGACACACATACCTCCCGGCTTCCCCAAAAGAGCGGTCTAAGACCCTCCTAGCTATGATTGGAGGGGAGCCTCAGCTCAGGGAGCTCAAATGCTTGCAGCTTGCCTCCAGGAGGTCCGCCTGCTGTTTGGTCTTGGAAGCCTCGGAATACCTTGGCACAGGGCGGTTCATCTGTCCCTCCAGGGTGCCATTCTGAGAGCCCGGCTTCTTCATTTTGGCAAGGGTATCCTCAGGCTCTCTTGGTACACTCGCTGCTAAATGTTGTCTACCTGCTTGAAATTCAAGACCGGGACTGAGCAAGCTGCATCAACAAATCAAAGCTCATAGGCTTACGCTGTGCACTTGCAATGCCATGCCGGCTCCTGAATCTTCCTCAAGTTCAGAAGATCCTTGCTGAAGCGTGGATTTCGAGGCTCGGTCTCCGTCTCGAACTGGCCGCTCGGTGAACGGCGGAGCTGGGCAGTTTGCACTTCGACAGTCTGACAAATGAAACCAATTCTCCACAAGCTGGCGCCAACATACCTCCCTTGTTCAGCTGGAGGCAGCTGACTTGCTCCATTTGCAGGCCAATGTTCTTCGCTAATTGGGCTTGAGTACGGGTTAGAGGATTTCCCCTCACGGGCCATCATGTCGAAGGCAGATGGTCAGTGTCTGCAATGTATGCTCAGTTCTGCGGCCTTCTTCCGCGCATCGGCAAACTCCTGGTTGTGCCTGCCAAGGCATCAGCCCACTGATTTCCATGCAAGAGCTTTGAAAAAAAAACTCCTCCGGAGATACCTGCTATGCCGCTGCTTTTCCCTTCTTGGACAGGGCGTCGTATGACTACTTTTGTCAGACTCCGTGGCACAGAAACAAGGTCTGCGCATTTCAGGGGACGCTTATCACAGAATCTACCAGGAGGCTTGGCTTCTCGCATGCGTGCTGCTGTCTCCTTGTCTAAGTCACAACAAATGTTGCGCATGGCATTCGTGCGTTCAATAGGGCTTTGTTGATGTGGTTCGCAGATCGAGACTAAAGTTCAACAGTGCATCCATCGCGTGCAAGTCGAACAGATTGCAGATCGTCAATCATGTTGGTACCCGAACCAGCGCTGCTGAAAGAAGAAATTGTGACAAACAATCTGATTCTCGACCAACATGTGACACAGTAATGCTTATAAGTCGGCACGAGTGCAACCATGGTCGTTGTATAAGACTCGTGAAAGTGTATCACGGACTAGTTCTTTGTGTCTTTGGCAAGCAAGGAATCAACCATGGTTCGCATTCCACAACTATTCCACACGTCCGCGAACGGAAGTGAGCGGGGTTCTCTCCATTTGCCACTGGCCGCAGCCAACCCTCTTCCATCGGCGGAGCTGACCCAAACGGCACTGGCCTCTCTTGCAGCTGGGCTTGCAGACTCGCTGCGTGAGCTTCAAACTCTGCAACCTGGCCAGCTGGTGACATGTCTGCGTCGTTGAACGCCAAATGAACATGTTCCTGATGAGGCCTTCTGTTAATCTCTCTATTTCCATCATAATCTAGTTGGGCAATGCGCAATGCAAGCGAGTTGAGTGTGAAGACCCATCATTGCGGGAACCTAATGAACATCATGTCTTTGTTTTGTCGAAACTTGTCCTACGAGGCGGAAAGGGCTGCAACATGCCACACAGTGCTTTTGTACTAAAGAGTCAAGCTAACCATGTTGAAAGGTCACATCCATTGAAGCGGTTGCTTCATTGTACCGGCGTAAGATACTGACATTTAATGTACACTGACGATGGTGGCCAGCAACATGACAATATACTTATGCTGCTGTTACCGCTGAAATTGTGCTTGCAGGACAAACAACGGCTAGCTGGATTGCAGAAATGTATTTCGCCTCGGCCGTGCAACATCATTGGACGATGTTCTGAACACACACACACAAAGACTGAAGCACTGCCTCCGGAACGATAGACAGTTTGTTTGGGCACCGCACTTTCCTATGCTGTGCTCTCCAGACCAAACTTGGCGAAATTGGTTTAACCTTAACCCATCAAACCCTTGTTTGCGGTAAAGGGAAGCCAAACGCAAGCCTTTTTTACACAATCGGTGTGTAAGCATGTATAAACAAGGAGGCCCAGCCCTGGAAACCTTTGCCCTGGCACTCAGAACTATCTCATGGGCTCGCGAAACTGCCTGAATCTGTTCCTAGGGCGCCTTAGGCGAATCGAAAGCAGGCAAACCATGTTCTATAGCAACCGCTGGCGCAAGGTGAACCAACTCTCCAGCGCCAGTCGACAGCTCACCTTCTGATCCCAGTGT
This sequence comes from Effrenium voratum, assembly GCA_963377175.1. Classification (NCBI taxonomy): domain Eukaryota; class Dinophyceae; order Suessiales; family Symbiodiniaceae; genus Effrenium; species Effrenium voratum. Next base: position 86,773 of record CAUJNA010003414.1, read on the forward strand.
TGGTTGAACTCCTGCAGCTCCTTCATGTGCGCCTGTGACATGGGTACACACACGCACATGCGCGTACACGCGTTGACGTATCTTTGAAGGCACAAATCACACAAACACAACATGCATCTTGAAGGAGCCCACATGATGCCCAAGCCAGACTGAGGTGGCCCTCACCAGAGACTCTTCAAGGCCTGAATGCCAGTGTTAAACAATTAATTGCACAAATTGCAGTCTCGGCGAATGCAAGGCACATCTTCACTGCCCAGCAAGAGCTTCTTGGCAATCTGAATGCATGCGTGGTTAAACAATGGAACATTTGGGACTCTAGTGATCTGTTAAGTGCCGGGGGCATTCTACTGACTGGGGGTGAGCAAGAACCCCTTGCGGTGGGTGAGGGCATTTTCGCTCTGCTGAACCCCATCCCAGGCATAGAGTACCAACAGAGCCACGGGGAAGTCGCGGAGAACAATGCGCCAGGGCAAACCAAACAATGTCAAACAAAACGAAAATCAAATCAAACAAAAGGAAAATCATATCAAACAAATCAAAAATCAAAAGGAACATCAAATAAAAACAACTGACATGATGTCAAAACCGTGGCAATTGGACCTGTCCTGAAGGCAGCAAAATTGGCCAGGCCTCCTCTACTCCGAGGCGTTGCGCCAAATGTCGCTGCCGCAAGGCCTAAATCGGCTACTCGGAGGCTGGCGGTGTGGGGGGGGGCGTGGGGGGGTGTGCTGGGTGTGGTGGGTTGGACAATAACCAAGTGAAGTTTATCTTAAGACTATTATCAGATCTTCACATGGACTGGGTGTGTTGTGGTTTCTGTGTCTGCCTCTTCTGTTTGTTGCAGCGTTGGGGAGCCTCGGGGTGTGGGGTGGGGTGGGTGGGTGTGGGTGTGGGCGGCAAAAGAGCGGCTTTCTCATGCAGTTCGGCCCCGTAGGTCGATCAGATTGCGCTTGAGGGTCAGGACGAGTTGCGGAGAAGAGATCATGCGGGAAACGTGACTGAGAGCAAGGCTTTGGAGAATTCAGGCTGACATAATACGATCTCCGGCTGAGTACGTTGCAAAAACACTGCGCGTTGTTTACATAGAGTTATCAGCACTCTGTACCTGTCTACCTCTATCGACATTAGCCACCTTAAGATTTAAAAGGACACTAATGAGGGCGAAGAAGAACAAGAACGAGACCAGCAAGAACAACAACAGCAGCAATTGTGGTCTCCGCTGGGCAGTTCCGATGGTTCCCAACATTTCGTTACTCCATACCTCGCCTACAACCAGAAATATGGTTTTTGCCACTCCGCCCCTGTCCATGCCTCTTTGCGCTTGGCATCAGCCTTCTCCTGTAGCAGCTCCAGGCGCATCCTCAGAAAACGTCCATGCCAGTTTGCCTGGGAACCCTCTGGTTTAAATCCCCTTTAAAACAAATAAGAGACATGGGGGTGCCTAAGAAAACAAGACCCCAATAGCTTTCCCTCTGGTGTCTCTCTCTATTTGCAGAAAAAACGGGGGTGCCTAAGAAAACAAGACTGAAAGGAGAGCAAACACCGGCGGTACACGTGGCTCCCTGAGCCCGGAGCTTCACCTGCTCCGCATCCTCATATTTTCCCTGGCATGCAATGGCCAGTGCGCCTGTGTGCCTTGGTCTGATTTGTGAGCCACTTTCATTTTTCGACACGCTAAGCACCGTCTGTTCTCGGTGTGGCTTTTACACGCCCACCACAGGCCACCCCAAGAACACATGTCTCCTGCCTCAATCTCGAACTGTCTCCGCTGCTGGTCAAGAGCCTAGCGCATCTTTGCGATCGGAAGCAAAACGCCAAGCGCGCACGCCTCTGCGCAGGCATCCAGGTCACCCTCATCCCCGAAGACTTCGACCTCTGCATCCTGAGGTGTCGGGCTAGGAACTGCAAAGAGGCGCGTCAGCACGATTGCCACCCGCCTCCATGATTCCTGGTGCGGGCGAAGGGGTGTCTGGGTAACTTCTCGTGATCATGGAGTGCGTCAGCGCACATGGTGGCAGAGGACAATTCCAGTGGTGCCAGCTGCGTTGATCTGGCAATACTTATCCAAGGTCACAGAAGCGATAAGGATGGAGTGAATTTATCAGCCTGCTTATTCCTGTTCCAGCTGGCGCTCAGTGGCCTTTTCGTCCCGCCCGCTCCGGCTGTCGATCTGTCGAGGCTTCTGTCGAGGCTCTAATTGCATCGGGTCCATAATTATTGTGGTCCTCTTACGCAACTCCTCACATCTCTGAAGCACATGCCAGCCACCAAGCTCTTCGTGGCTAGCACGTCTCCTTCTGCAGACCGGGCGGTGCTTCTGGCGAAAGTGAACGGCGCGCTTAGGATGTTCCACGCCATGTTCGCCGCGTTATCCTCCACGATCAGCGCATGAGTGGCCTTTCGATTTGGCCTCAGCACCAGCTCTATGTTTTGCGAAAGAACGCCGGAAAAAAAAGAAGAAAAAACACACACGCACGCATGCGCACAAGGTACAGGAAACCATGCACAACCTATCAGCTGGGTGACATTGATGTGCCAGCCACCCGACTCGTGCAGCCAGTCTGAAGTGTCAGGCCTTCGCACCGTCTTGCTGCTCGCTCTCCGCACCTCTACGCTCTCATCGGTACGGTAGCGGATCTCCAAGACCTCGCCACCTGCACGCACGCCCAAGCCAAGACATGAGGCTAAAAATTCCCCGGGGATCAGTGAATCAGCCTTCGGGCCAGGGCACAGGCGGAGCAGACCATTTGAGAGACCGAATGTGACATAGCAGCAATGAAGCCAACTAAAAGGCAAAGGTCCCCAAACAGCAGGTCTAGATGGGGCAACAACAGTGCGCTTCACCTGAGGTACAAAAGCAATCTCATGCTAATAAGAATGTGCCAAATGAAGCGGAATCTTTGAGCCGTGCCGAACTCCCTTAAGATCTGCGGAGACCAAGGCTGAGAGGCCTGCTTGTTCTAAATCAAACGGCTAACCCACAGCCAGTATGGCACATGGCGTGACAAATGTCGTCATGCTCAGCAACACGAGACGGCACATCGCTCCGTTTTGCGGAAACCCCGCAACTCCCGGGAGTTCCGGGAGAACAAGACCGACATGTAAGTGAAGTGTTGAAAAGTTGCGAAAAGGCACAGCACCTCAAGTGACCCTCAGCTCAAGGTGCCTTGCGCCAGGCGCTTTTGCGCACCATCGCCAGGCTCTGTTGCGCCACGCTTTGGAGTTTCGCCAGTTTGCTAGCTGGCCATCTTGACAGCTCGTTGGAGCGACCCCCGCCACCCTCCCCCCCCCCCCCCCTAACTAGTATTGTGCTGCTATGTGCTGCTTGTTGGACCCAGATACGATGAATTGAACCAGCTTGCATGACTTAATTGTGGTGGGCTGTGAGTTTGATTGAGGATCACTTTGCAAGTGTTCATCATTCTGACCATACCATGAAGCCAACAACATATCTCCCCGACAACCTCAACCCTATCATAGTTTCTACCCCAATATCGTTTGTATCCCTTGCTATGGGGTGCCTACTACAAATAGCTGGTTTCCCCGCAAAACACTGTACAACACTGCAAAGGGAGCTTCTCCAAGGCAGACCTGTAAGGATATTTGGCAAAATAATTAGGGGGCCTCACAAATGGTCGTGTTCCCTTTGGTTTCCCTGTAAACCAACCTTGACTAGGGAAATGTTGGGACCCTCATTTGTAATTTCTTCCGGATGCCAGCCTGCGCCCCCCCCCCCCCCCTGAATCCCCAAAACGGTTTTCCATTTCAAGCAATGTTGGAAACTGTAGTCACAACTTATCTATTTTTCACCCCCAGCCCCCCTCCAGTGCTATCCTTGCCTGCCACAAACAAATGCAAAGCATGAAAATACAGTTCTGAACTACGAAGCTATTGCAAATACTTGTCCAATGCTACTTTATTTCAGAGCTCCACGGATTCCCATAACACATCTCTAATGAATCAGATATCCGGAAAAAAGCCAATTTGCTACTAGTTTGTCAAACAATCAATATTTTACAAGCTCAGAAAGGGTACCTCCCCCCTTCAAGGCCAGTCGCTCCAATAGCAAGAAACCCCTGATTAATCATGGCCCTCTTCAGCAGTGGAAACAAAAAAGAGGCACAATGGCACGTTACCTTGCTATTATTGCCAAAGCAAGGAGAGCACCGGAGAGGACAGGAATTTGACAGGGGCGGGGGGGCCCTCCAAAAACTTACTTCCTAAACCTTGACGATCTTGAGGCTGGGGGGGGGGGGCCGCCGGGTGAGCAACTACCCTCAGACACTATACACCCGCATTTGGCAGTTGGTCCTTCTGTGAAGTCCCCAAAACTTCAGTGCACATACTAAAATAAAGTTGGTTGAAATTCATATAGCATTAATTTGGGTGACCTTTTGCAGACATAGATGGATTTCCCTGATGAATATGGCAGTGGGTCAAAAATATGTACCCAAAATAGAATCCTGGTAAATGGAAACGTGGACCAAAACCTGCGGTCCCCTGGTGGTTTAATTATGATCCATGCCCATATGAGTCACAATCAAAACCCGGTACACAAATGGTGAACCCAGAACCATGCCTCAAGAATTAGAAAGGCGGCTGCAACTATTTCCGGCTGGGACTGCTCCTTACTATCCTTCATCTACCCGGGTTTTGAGTGTGGCTCATATGGGCCTGCAGTTCTTGAGGGTACCCATTTTGGTGGCTTCACTGTTTTAGTTTGGTGGCCCTAAACGGGGCATCCATAAACGGGTTTCACCTTTGGGCTGTTTTGGGCCCATGGAAGGTAACGTGTTTGGGGGAACTTTGTTAATGAATCCCCCGTTTAGGGACCTCTAATTTAGGGGCCCAAAACAAAAACCAGCGTCGCTCGCGCCTGGCGGCAGCTTCAGCACCGCCACCGCCCCCTCCGCCGTGGCCGCAGGCGGCACCTCGCAGCAGGCGCCGTCTGCCAGCTCCACGCGGGCACCAGAGGCGCCCAGGGACACCCGCGCCCCGCGCCCCGCGCAGAGAAGGCGCTCCTCAAAAGAAACGGACACATGCAGTGCTGCAACAGCAATTGTAAAAGTATTATATATATATATATGTATATATATATATATATGTATATCATATTATAATATATATATATATAATATTATAAATCATATATATATATATATACATATTATTCTAGCCTGTTCGATATCTTGGGGGCCGAATCGCAATCCATAATCTGCCTAATCCTTCTGTTGGTTGGTAATCTTCTTAATCCGTACTCCGCGCTGCAAATTGCGGGTCAAAACCTCATTGCTGGAGCATCGAACATCCATGCAACGCGTGATCTGCAATCCGCAAGCCGCATAATCTAATCCGTAAACTGCATAATCCGCAATCCGCCGGGGATTAGGTTTGGACAAGCTAAATATTTATTTCCCCCCCCCAAACAATAAACAACCTTCCCACAGATTATGTTCACTGCACTTTGACCCCCCCCCCCCACCTGAGCCTTAGCGATTTCACGCCTGTAGTCCCAGAGTTCCGGGAATGAGAAACACATAGCCATCACAACCGTGCAAGGGCATTCAAAACGACTTGTATTACTTACAACAAGGACGCAACGGCCATATGATTGCAAAAGAAGAAAACGGCTTTCTTGGCCACATCGCCATTCATTCATAGTATTGGTACCTCAGAATCCGCTCTGCAGCGAACAGAACCGTGTGAAACTTCATTTCTCGCCCCACCTGGCACATCACGGCCAGCGCGCTGTATTGAGCATGTTCTTGAGGGCTCCTGCACAAGTCAACGTCGAAGTGGTCGAAGCGTGCTTGAAACTTGCACCTTCCGAAGGGGAGCAAACATTTCAATTCTAGCAGTTAAGTGGGGATTTCCCACTAAAACACAATAAGCAAACATGTAAAATGTTTCCCAGCAAAAACCATCTTCTTTCTGGGGCGAAAAATCCACACCGCAGCTTGCGCCCGTCCATCCACACCATTCGCCGCTTCTGCAGCCCGGTCCTCTGCACCGCCCCCCAATTCAGCAGCTCCGCCGCCGTGGGGCACTCCGCCGGCAGCTCCGCCTCGATGCGAAGCAGCACCGTGTCCTGGTGCCGGCCGGATCTATGGATGGGTTCCTAGGCTCCAAAATGGCAAGCCCAAAGCCACCTATCCACGTTTTTTTCGCCAAAGCTTGCTCCAATTAGGTTCGAAGTCTCCAATTTTTCGCCAAAGCTTGCTTTCCACTTGTCTTTAGAGTCGAAGTCTCAGTTGTCACAATGCTCAAGTGGCTTTTCGCGGCTCTGGGGCGGCCTTCGAGAAATATGTTGATACCAAATTGTTTGGAATGGGAAAGCCTGACAAGTGGAATCTAAACATGCGCTCTTCGTTGGAACAAGTGCCCTCTTTACATCTCTTTGCAAACCCGAGGTGAAATCGGTCGCTACCCCATAGCTTATTCTACTCTTGTCTCACCCTGTTACCCTCCGACCAATTAACACGGAACCTGACAGGGACCCTGTCCCGTTAAAAAGGAACATGGTCTTCCAGGACCCCGAAACGTCAGGCTCCATTGATTGGTGGGAGGACAAGTGTTCATCCACTCAGCCAAGCTGATTGGGTCCGCCTCCAGCAGCCTGCCCCTAGTCATGTCCGCAAACAAGCGCCGTCGACCAGCGGCCATTGCTCATGCAAGCCACAAAGGCGCACTTTCGAAGAGGGCTGCGATGGTGATGCTCGCTTCGGATTCATCCGGACGAATCTACGGGGCGGCTTCCGAGCAAGGAAAACAATGAGCTTCTCGGACCAGGGTCCGGCACCCGAAGGGCTGTGCCGACTTCAATTGGCCAAAATCCAGCACGAGCTATGTGGCTCCGCGAAAGGTCCGTAGCAGGAGAGTTGGCTTATCTCATAACGAGAAGCACGTCAGGCTTAAACTTTGCTCACTGAACTTGTCTGAGCCGCAGTCAGGACATTACTGAACTCTGCAAAAAGCCGCGGGCACTTTGCGTGGCATTCAGGAGAATCACCATGCAACTGTTCACTCGCTTACAGTCTGCCATGCCAGTACTTTCGCACACCGCATATCCTCTTATCTAAAGTGGCTTGGGCATCTTTGCGATCATGCGCTACCAGGTCGCATCAGGCCCCAAGCCTTGTTGCACAGGACCTTAGCTGGCACGCTCAGCGCGACAACACACCCTGAATCGTTTGGCAATGTTTGTCATCTTGGGCTGTAACCTACCCTGAAACACGTGTCACTCCAGTGAGCCACCAAACGCCCTTCGCTCTGGCACTCTGCTGAACGTGAGATTTGGATGGGTAGCTTCACACCATCTGCAAAGCAACAATCAGCCTGTAAGCGATCCATTTCTCTGGAATTATCATTGCTTGCTAGATACCCGTGTGCGCAACTTGGTTCGAGTTGCTCATGAATATGTGTATATATATATATAGCCATAATATGTACATTATGTAAGTTGTCACATCTTGCCATTAACTACCTTTTGCGCTTCTGCCAGAGCCCGAATTCACCACGAATCAAGGTATCATGTGCTAGTCCTATACCTTCATCTGCTCATCCGCTAAAAGCCCTGTCGAAGTTAACACGATAGCATCACGTCTCGGACTCATCTGAGGTGGAAAACAAAACACGTATTAAAACTCTTATCCCAAGTTGTTTTCATGGCAAATCCAAGCGGCTGTCTTCATAAGCATGAGGTCCCCCAATAGCATGCCCCTTGAAGTGTATGAGGTCTCATGTGTATACACCGCTGCACAATTTCTGCAAGCAAATTCCCTCGGGAAATTGCTGGGACCTGCAGAAAAAAGAAAATGCAAAATTCAGAAATGGGCCACTCCTGCTCCAAACAGTTTGGGAGCATCTGCGGACTGCATGCGACTTGCGCGGCGCGGGACTTGCGCGAAAACTTGTTAACCTTTGGGCCATGGTGATGATGATGATGCTGATGATGATGAATCATCACTGCGTCACTTGCGCTTCACCTGCCCTTTACTTGTGCAGCCCCGTGTTTGACTTGCGCGGCCGCTCCTGCAACAAACTCCTGCCCTTCAAATTACAAGCGGCGGTGCGGCTGATTTGATAGGTCCAAAACAACCGGGATCATTCCTTACATTGACACATACAACGGCTTTTTGTTCCGGCTCATCTGCTCATCTGTTCAGCGCCATAAATCCACGCACACATCTGCTGAAGGCCACAGCGCTTGAGGAACTAATAGGACTTAAAGTGCACACATCATCCGAAGTTGAGAAGTGACGAGCAGCAAGCTGCTTATCTTGCATTTGTAGTGCAATACAGCTTGTAGTACTTCCAGTACTTGTGGAACTACTCGTAATACTTGATAGAACTGCTTGCAGTACTTCTAGTACTTTCCGTATTACGGCAGTATGTGCTTGTAGTACTTGCAGTACTGCTTGCCATACTTGTAGTACTACTTCAAATACCTTCAGTAATTTGTACTAATTGCAGTATGTGTAATACTTGGTTGTACTGCTCGTAGTGACTTCGTAGTGATTGGTAGTGACAGTACGGGTTTTACGTGTTGCACTTTTGCATTCCGCGAAATACCGCTGCCAATACTTGTAGCACTTGTAGAAGGGCTCAGGTTTGCAAAAACTAAGCTCAGAAGAGACCAGTCCAAACCCTCAAGTTGCACAATCTAACTTCCTTACGTATTTGCAAAGGCCATTGATTCAAGACTAACGACTGCCAGAGTTGAGGGGACATATTTTGGATTGTGGATATGGACGACTTGGGGCACAACATGCTTGGGGCATAAATTCGCAGGGGCCACATCTTGACAATGACTGTTTCCACCGCTGTGCACCTACGGAGCTGCGGCGGTAATTGCAACAAGCATCGCGGCAGGCGGCATATGAGACAAGTGGCAAAAGCGAATCCACAGCAAAACAACCAACAGAAACAGTGTTCCTGGCGTTTGAGCTGTATCCTTACCGAAAGGATCAAACAAACAGACAAACACAACAAAAACACAACTTAACAGTTCGGCCCAGCCAAACATCCAACACTTGTGCGAGATTATTGGCTTTGGACATGTTGTTGATTCGATTCTTTTGGTTTGTTTCCGTCTGTTTGAAGGATATAGAACACAACTCGAGTCCTTCTTGGCTTTCACAATGCTTGCCATTAACTAAAACTAAAACATACTCAAGCTTTTCCGGTTTGCTGTATCCCTCCCCAAAAGCAAAACGGCTGCTACTTCTGGATCGTGCAAGTGTTGAACAAAAATAGCATGGACACTATACACATCTTTGCAGTCGAAAAGTCAGTTGTTTAGCCATAATGCAAGAAAACCAACAAACAACAAACACGGGGAAAACCAACAAACACAGATTCTGAGAGCAATCGTTGGCTTGATGTGTGCTTTGTTGGTTGTCCCCACAATTTTGTCTTTGGGTACTTGAGTTGTGTTGTGTGTTGTGGCTTAGAACCGACACAAAATAAATCAAACAACTTGGGGTAGTGGTGCTTTGGTTTATTGAATTCGGCAGTAGCAATCCCCATTTCTTTCTTAGATTTCTTGAAGCGTCAAAAGGAACAACTCAGTTTGTTTTAAGCAATGAAGAATCAAAAACGTACCTTCCCCGAATAAACAAATAAACACAGCCGAAGAAACCAAGGACATACTGGCAAATACAAACATCACAAACAACATAATGAAACCAACTTTGCTCGAGTGTGGTTTTCGTTTCTTGGTTTTTGAGTCTTTTGTGTTGGAGTTCTTTGAACAATTCTTCTGTTTTTGGGAACGTGTTCCATGTGACGAACATATCTTGCACATGCAACACAATTTAAACGAATGCAATGACCTGCCTGTGATCACGGCGTTTGCAAGCTATGCAAATATACTGGAATTTACCGCATTGTGCCATACTTGCCAAAGCTAGTTCTGTGATTACTTTACTAACCCAATTCAGCTCTCCGAATTTAGAGAAGCTAGCTGACTGCATTGGACAGTGTGTTTTATGGTCACACTCTCAAAGGTAGATTGGGGGTTGTGACTCCATATCCTATATATACACACATATATATATATATATATACATTGTATGTATTATATATATATATATATTTACACTGCAAGTATCATAACACCCGCACACTCACACACACACACACACTTGCTACTATATATGCGCGAAGCATCAGAGATGGCCTCTCCTTTGAGTCAACCCGCTCGTGAGGATCGCTTACTCTGTGTGGGACATTCTAAACGCACATGCCCTTCGTCTCGCGCGTTCAGCACGTGCTCTAAAAAGCAGCGACAGAAATAAAGAGGCCCAATTCCTAGAAAGGTTCTGAGAACCTTATCAGATGGGGTTCTGAGATCCATTATTGGGGGTAGGGGTGTGCTCATGTCGTTCACGACTTGATGTGATTCTCGAAATAGAAAGAGCAGCTGTGGTGCATTCTGCGATGGCCTTTGCATCGTCTTTCCTTGATCTACCTGTCGCCTCGCAAATGAGATGTTGCGCTGGCATGTACGTGTGCCCTATCAGAAATAAGCACCCAACTGCAGGCATCTGTTCAACACACGCCAAGTCTTGCTGGCTTGCAAAGTCCAAATGCATCTGCAACCTCGCTCCCCTCCTCTCCCCCCTGCCCCCCCTCCCCCACTCATCAATCAGCCAAGCCGCTCGCCGCTCCGGACAGCTAACCCCACGCTGTGCTGAACCCGTGGCTGCAGGACGACCCATTTTTGATAAGCTGCACAAACAACAGCAAGTGCCGATTTACAGGGATCACAGGTGTGCAGCTCCATCACACACATGTCTCCTCAGATCGACTTTTATGGTGAAAGCAGTCTCAAGGAAGACTCAAATGCGCGGAAGGGGGCCAGAACAGTTCTGTCGAGAAGCCTTGATTACAGCTGATTCCTTTTCGTGTTCCCGCGAACAGCCGGGGTGAAACCGTGGTTGAAACAAACCGCTCGCCTGCGGGGCGTCTGCACTGAGGTATTTCATGGTTGCATTGCGTCTGCAGATGACAGGGTAAAAGCATCGTTGCAAGGACGCTGCCCTTGTGAGACATCTAGCGACTGCTAGCTCTGACGGTGCTATCTGCATCGATCGCGGCCTGAACAAGGCACATGGACGCCTCTGTCACGTAAGCAAACAACACAAACTGGCGTCCCTTCCTATTGCTTGGTTGACGTCGAAAGGGAGCAAAAATATACAATTTAGCGGTTAAGTTGGGATTTCCCACTAAAACACAATAAGCAAAAATGTAAAATGTTTCCCAACAACAACCATGATTGTGCCGAACAGGGGCCGGAAAGCAACGCACTGCCAATGGAGAGATGTTCGACATGGCCACACTGTGCAAAGTCTGATCTGATTTTCTGAGAGGAAGGGCAGGTTTTGTGAATTGGAGATCCACCATCGTCAGCAGTATGCGGCTATTACGCGGATTCATCTTTGCAGAGGGCCCATGCTCAGCCGTAGAAAGCTCCACAGCTGCTAGATAACACTTCAAGCCTCTCTCATGCTCTCTGAATGCCCCGCCCCAGCGTCCATTTTCCCAATTTTCTGACAACTCGGCCTCGGCCGCATTCTTCACCAGGGCCTGGTCCATGAGCAAAAGCATGCCAGGTAATGCAACACGCCGTGCTGCTCACTGAGCTGATGATTGTCATGTTGCCACATCCTCACATCAGACTATAGCTGGTAGCTTTCATGATGCCATGTCGTGGCCTTTACACCTTACGATTTGACGCTCGGACCAGTCTAGGCTTGTGGCTGCACAATGCTCGTCGAAGTTCAACATGCCACGAGCCTCAAAAAACATGGCTCCAGCCGCTTCAAGTATCCCGCCTCCTATCCACGATCAAAGTCCCCAGCAGGAATTGGCCATCATATTTGGGACTCCGGATTGTAAGTAACATGCAACCAAGGAAGACATGGCGCCCGTCTCACAACCTTGGCTCTCCCAGCCGCAACTAAGAAGCGGGCAATGCCAAGCATGGCCAGTGACACCTCTTCATCTTTCTGATGTCCTTCGGCTTTGGCCACCTGAATCGATGGTATCTCAGATGCCCAGTGGATTTCCATGGGGAAACAATTGGCTCGGCAGCCTTCTTTGGGTTGGTTGACTTTAAAGGAGAACCCTTCCCCCCCCCAAAAAAAAAGGGGGAAAAAGGGCACCACTGGGCAGCTGGGTACTGGTTACGAGCTACAAGGCCTCTTGGGCCCCCATATGCAACAGCATATGAGCAAGCGGCAAAACCTAAGACTACTTTGGGCGATTTCGAACGGGAAGTTACTGATTTTGGGGTTTCACAATATCGTTTCTGAAGATGTCTGACACTCCTGTGCCCCATGTTGCGCCATTTTTACTGCACACAAAATCAGCAAAGGAAGTGTCTCGCAAGGACATGCTTTGGTCATGGAGCGGCAATTTTCGAAGCGGCAACACAGGCAGTGCTGGATTGCGTCTGTTTCGACTGCGCACCAGCACGCCGTCAATTGCCTTCTTCACCGCTTCTAATCTGTGTCGCATCTGTGCGACCACAAATACGGTGGCTTCGTCTGGCGTGAATAGCACAGCTGCCTCCAATTTGTGTAGCCAAAGCCCTCTGAGCAAGTATCGGTGATTCCAGTGCCATGAATTCCATAAAATGCAGTTCACTACACGGCCTGGGCTGAATTGGCAAGCCATTCCAACGTATCAACTCTATGCAAGTCGCCCTTTGTGGAATGAAACCCTTTTCGTTCACTGGGCATGCCTCATGAGCCCTAAGCCTCCGACTGTGGGCAGTCTGGTGCTCCCACGCTTTGCGCAGCCGGCCGCTTGTGGCCGCTCACCTCTCTGCAAGCGTCGCGCCTGCCATGACCAGGGACCGGCTGCGCAGGGGCAGTGTCAAGGAGGACTGGCGCTGCAAACCTCGCAACTGAGACGGCTTCCCGAAAAAATGAAACTGTGCCAACAAGCCATGGAACAAAATGAGCAACGAGCTACTCGTTGCCTTGCCAAATGATACGCAGGAATGCTTTTGTAGTGCCACAAACTCAGCCGCGCTGGGAGCTGCAATCCTCTCAAAATGTGCTGTTTCTCAGTCCGAAATTAGCTTCTGGATTCATTGCTGAATCAAACCTCCCGATTTGTTGATTCTCAGCTGGTCTGGCTCGTGTAAAGCCTAAAACAAGGTATCTATGTTGTCAGCAAAAGCTGACGCTGTCACTTGAATGTCCAGGGGTGCTTGTGAATACCTCTTTTACATACCCCTTGGACAAATGAACCCAAAAGGCCTGCGGATGTTCATACCCCTCTTCCCCGAAGGGGTATATGCCCCTTATAAAGTGGGCTGGAAACCACGCCCTTATAAAGTGGGCTGGAAACCACGGAAGCCAAGGAACCGGTACCAACAAGGGGTATATACTTCCTCCCTTAGATAATGTGATTGAACATGCTATGGTTCCCTTGAAGCTAGCTTGTTCGAACACAACTCTGTCGGTCGGCCTGATCAAATACATAACACGGAGGCAGGTGTACTGTTTCCTGTTGACTTCACTTGAAACACCTAAGGTGGCCTTGACGTGCCATGTCCCTGTACAGCCTTCACTCCACACAGTGACATTTCAAGGGTGCTGGCATTTCGGCAGTTAGTCGCATCCCCACAAAGGATAGAGCCATGCCTCCTCAAAGAAGAAGTCTTGGACTATCTTTGGAAGATTGAGCAACTCTAATTTGGTTCTCCCTGTTGCAACCCGGCCCCGGCAGCTTTGAAAATACTTTCGACATATGATCACCTACTTCGTCAATGCAGGCAGTCGTTCGAGATATCCTTTCCAAATTTAATTGGGCATGGTCATGCTGTGGGCATGCTGGTCTATCAAAACCATCTAGCGTGCTGGATTCATTCCATGCCTTGCTTCACAAGCTGACGACGCGGATGCGGACATGCTTTCTGTCAGACTGTCCTCTCGGACCTTTGCTCCCAGACCTTGTATTCATTCCCGGCTGAGAGGTCTTGGAGGGATATCCTCAGAGTGGATTGCCAACAAACTAAAAAAACACAGCATCATTGAGGTCTACAGTATCCCCTGGCGGACTTTACCGGGAACAGTGCCTACTTCCACAATCTGAATTTGAGCGGGTCCCGGACCAATTATGAAATCAGAACTCGGGATCCCCAAACGCCATTTTGGAGGTGGTTGTGCCTTTCAAGAACCCCCACCCCCCCACCCCTCCCCACCCCCCCACCCCTCTCCACCCCCACCCCTCTCCACCCCCACCCCTCCCCACCCCCCCCCCCCCCCAACCCCCCCCCCCCCCCCCCCCCCGCCCGTAGCCCTGGCATAAAAAAACTTCGAGGCGTCGAAGTAGCCTGGCTTTGAGGTGGACTCTTTGGAGCTGGTCCGGCTGGTGGCCGCCGTCGACGCGCTGCCCGCGCTGATGTTGGAGGACATGCGGCGGTACAACTGAGCCACAAGAAGGGAACACGATTCCTAGGATATGATATACGGTTAAAACCATATATATACATATATATTATACATATATCGATATATGTTTACACATTATGTATATGTGTATATATATATATATATATATATATGTATGTATGTATGTATGTATGTATGTATGTATGTATGTATTTATCATGTATACATATGCATGGGCGCAGGGACCCCAACACATATTTCCGAAACATGGCTATGTGAAAAAAAATAATTCCAGTGAGGGTCCCGTTGGTAGGCATAATTTAGGTGGAGATTCAGATCCACCAACCGCTTTGGACGTGGTTCCCTTCTAGATTTCACAGCCATTTGTCAAACACATTGGGGACTGGCAAGTGATGGGTTTCCATTTGGGCAAGAAGCAACTTGTTTCCCCACCCAACCACTGACTTCGCTTTGCCATAAGCTTTGGGGGGAGTGCTGGCACCTATGCCATGCGCTAGAGGTTTGCACGGGCGTTGCTACAGCCATGGGCTTTTGTCTCCAAATGGCGGCCGGGGGGGTCGGTTTGGCCAGAAGCACCAACACGTGGATCCCTTGTAGCACAGAATCATAGGTTAGAGCTGTTCAAGGGAAACCATCAGGCAGCTGAAAGTGAGAAAAGGGCCGTGTCACCTCCCTACAGCCGCTTGCGGCTGTACACAAGACAGTAGTGATGCTCTTCACAAACTGCCTGTTGCACATAAAGCAAGGAAAGGCATCAAATATCCCACAGCATGTGTTTAGCAACCTTGCGACCATCGCTTTGCATGGATCTGGATTCCCTGTCACCTTACCCGCAGCTGCAATCAAAGTCTTCAGGTCTTCGCTGACCCGCTTCAGACGCGAGCCTTGGAGCGCTTTTTCAGGTCCTCGGGCTCCTCCTCCACCACCTCTTCAGGCTCGCGCTCCAGCTTCTGAGGCGACTGCGGCACGATCTGGTTCAGGAAGAGGTCGCCTCGACGCCACGAGTTGCGGCAAGGCCGGAACCTGGAAAGCCACACCCGCCTGGCCTCAAAATATCTCAAAATGACGGCTGGCCCTTTAGCCTGCTGTCCCTTGACAGCATGATGGCTGCCTACAAAAAAAGCAACAATGGCGGGCCAGGCCATTCATTCCATGATGTCCACAACATATCATTGCGACATGAACAAAAGCACATGCCAAGCCCCCTCAACTGCTCTTCCCTCTAGTTGCCCCCTTCCTTCACCGTGCCCACCCTTCACCCCAGCCAATGCCTTCCCACACACCCACCCCCCCAACCCCCCCCCCGGCCCCCCGACGGCCGGTGCACTCCGCCGTTTCGGCCGTTTCCATCCGTTTCCATCCGTTTCCCCCCGCGCCTTCGTTGGGAGGGCGCAGGCGCTCCGGCTCCGGGATGTTCCGCCAGGGGTCCAGCGGCTCCACGGGGCGCCGGCACTCCTCCTCGAAGGCCTCCCCAAAGCGAAGCTGCCTGCGGGCGGTCCCGGCGCGCTCCGGCGAGCCGTCCGTCGCTCGCTCGGCCGAGAAAGTGGACGGAGGAGTCAAGTCGTAGGGGGGGAGGTGGGTTCCCTACAAAAGTGATGACCTATTGTTAGGAGCAAGGCATAAACCCCTCCTACTAGGGAGTTCCCTCCGAGAGTGATGAAGAATCCCCGCTAAACAGCCAAGTATAGCCAAGTGGTTTATCCCGGAGGAAGAAAGCCCTCCTATTCTTAGCGGATGGTGGCTAAGCTCCCAACGGAAATCATGTCAAACATCTGGTTTTTCAGCTTTTTCCAGAAATCCGGAAATGGTTCAACATAAACATCGAAATGATTCGAAATGTTGATCTCGCTAAGAAAGATAGTGGCCGGGCACAATGTTTCTGGCGCCAGTCTCCTTTTGCCTTTGACTCAAACCAGCCTGAAGATGAGGGTCCCGTTTTCGGGTACTTTCTCTCGTGGCTGTTTGGGCAAATCGGCGAGATTGACAGCCGAATGACAGTTTGCGTTGAGCACTCATCACGGCATATCCACACCATGCCCCGCTTTTCTACCGGACGTCAGCTCAATAAAACATGTCTTCCGTGTTAGTCTGATGACTCGGGGCCTGGAAGCTGCATGTCTCAACCGCTTATGACTCAAACCATCCTCTCAAGCATGACAAACACATGGACTTAATGCAACCCGCTTAAAGCCAAGATGACGTCAGAGCAATGAGGGCAGGACGTGCATGAATTCCATGGTTCGAAGGCGTGGTTCCGCTTGCTCCGCTTGCTGGCCAAGGCTCCTTTCCAATCTCTCCCGCTCTGACCAGGGCAACACTTGGTGCTCTTTGAGCTTCCGGATGTCGTGGCCAAAGCGACGCAGGTCCTCCTCCTGAACGAGAGCCCGACCCCCGAAAAACGATTCGACGAATCGAGGAAAAGTGGCGAGGGAAGGCGAGTTAGAGCAGGCAGTAACTGAAAAAGCACCGGGCAAAGCTGGCACTGCACTGCACTGCAGAAGTTCCAGCAGCTGGGCTTTGGGGAACGCTGATGCTTTGGGGCCGGATGATCTTGATCGCACTGCCCAATCAAAAGCCTTCATCAGAGTCCTTGACATGGATGCAGTTCTTGTACTGAGTGCCCTGGTCCTGCGCGAGCGCGGAACGGCACCGCAACGACTCGACTTATGCACGTATTACTACTGTGGATGGACAAAATCTGCTTCTCGCACCACGAAATGAAACAATGAGGAAACCAATGTTTGTTGGTATTCACAGGGGAATCGAATCATTCCAGGCTCTGAACGGTGGTGCGTTGCAGGGATTTCGCAACCATCCACAGTATGGCGCAAATGGATTGCAGGATCTGAATAGCAATACTCAAGCTTCAGGGATCGCATCAGCCAGCCTATGCTATGCCCAATAGTTGGGAGGTACGTGAGAAGGATTCCGCTGCAACGAAGCCGTGTTTCAGACTCCCGTCCGGCAGGGAAATGACGTGGCCGACCTGCCCAAAGCACATCCTCTCCCTGCAAAGTTAAAATAACACAATCTGCTCACTCCGTGCTTGCTCAGCTGGCTGGCGACTGCAAAACTCGACTCTCTTTGGCCAAACGAGAACTGACCGCGCATCCACCAACACCTCTGTCTCGTCGGAGTGAGGCGCCATCGATATTGAGCGAAGAAACGAAACGACTTCGAGCTGAACCAACATATTCTTTGCTAAGCGTGCTGAACCATGTCTCTTCCACCGTATCCTCCTGCCTTGCACGGTTTCGGCGTGACCTCCTCGGGGATGGCCGCAGGCGCAGTCACTCGACGGATGATCCTGCGGACTGCTTCCGAGGCATATGACGCATTGCAGGCTGTCCCAATCTGCCCTGCTTCAATTCTAGGCAGCTCCTGACACACGCATTTTGTTGCATTCTCATGCTGCAAGTCTGGACTTAACGCGGTCCTCTTCTTCCTTTCCACTGGTGGTCGCATCATGGTTCCCACCAATGGATGCGCGGCGCGGCCGTCAGCCAAAGACTCAGAAGTAGATCAAACACAGTTGCTAACAGTAAGCTTCATGGTACACGCATCTCTGCCTCTTGGGCCTCACACCATTGTGTCCTTGAGCCGATATCGCCATGCCATACCGTTATCTCAAGTACTGCACGTCCGAGTCACTTGAAAGCTCTGATCAGGCATAGCCATGGGCCCCCCTGCAAATCCTAGCCCTTGGTTTCTGTTGGCCTCATAATTGTTTTTGCTGCCAGACTTCCCTTCCTGTGATCCCCCCCCCAAAACAAAAACTATACATGGACCTTCCCCCGTCAAACCCCATAACTCGTATACGCGGGGGTTGATTGAAGCTCCTTTAAACGAGATGACCATCAGGGAAACCAACAAACAAGATGACTTTCACCACATGGGAACAGATATCCATGGTTGTTCTGGGGCCCTAAATGGAATATTGATAAACACCCAAAACAATTAATCAAAAACACCGAGATAATTCTCCCCACCCCATTCAAAACCATGTTGCTCAGATTCCCCCCCCCCCCAAACAAAAAACAACAACAACGAAGAAAGAAAAGAGACAAAAGAGAACAACTTCTTCCCCCCGCCCCCACCTGAAACCCTAAACCATCCTAAACCCATCTTCTTCCGGTCACTCGGCCTCAGCCCCCCCCCCCATTCGATTCGCGTCGATCCGATCGCTTCGCCTCCATGGCCTTGGCGAAGTGGTCCGCCGCCTCATCGAAGCGGCCATCCGTGGCGTTCACCTCGGAAGCGACTTGGACTCGACGGGCTCAAGGCACCCGTCGAACCCACAGCCCGTCTTCTTCTTTGCGGGTCATTGCCCCTTCTTGGGGTGTTTTTTTTTTTTTTTTGAAAGCAGCCCAAAAGGACAAAAGGAAACCACCATGTTAAACTCAGTTGATTTCATGTTTTGTTTTTTTGTATAGGAGCCCAGAAGGAAACCACCTGTTAAACTCATTTTAAGTAATTTAATTTACTTTTGGGGGGGCTCCCCTCAAAAAAGACACCCACAACTGCTTCTTCCCTTGCCCAAGTCCCCTTGGTACTGCCCAAAAATCAATGGGTGGTGTCTTGTGCCAACAACTTGGCCCTATGTTTCTTAGAAACCCGTAGCGGGTTCAACGCTTTTGATGACAGAAAAAGGGAATACTGCGCTGGTTGCACGTTCGCCTGCATGCCAATTGCCTCGCTGCGAGTTACAATGCTGACCGGGCTCTGAACCTCACATCGGTGGTTCATTGGGTGGAAGATTGACAGAGTAGGCTCGCCGGCACCTAGTTGCTCATGTGGTAGCTTGCTATCTCCTCTGGCACTTGGATGCAGTTGTTCACTTATGCAAGAGTTCAATCAAAAAAGAAGAACCTCCCCAAGAACTTCCAACCCTAAAACCCACACCGATCCATCTCGTCAATCCGCAGGGTCCCCACCCCCCATCCCCGAGCCTGGCCCAGGCGATGGTAGGCGCTCTTGCTCACCTCTTTGAGGCTGTGCTGAGCAAACCTCACGCAGTTCTCCTCTGAAGGGCAGCTGAAAACCGCACCGCGTGGAAAAACGTAAGCTCAAGCAAAAACAAAAAACAACGTGTGGTGCAAGTGTAGGCATGAATAATTAACTTCAAACACATATGAGCCATAATGCATATGATTTTATGGCCGTGGCAATAAACTTGAAACAGGCATTCCAACTTGGACGAAGTTGTTTTTTGCGTCCGCGCAAACGGCCCGATTCAGTCTGGCGAATGGACACCCGACGCCAGGCTTCCGCGCTTGTTATCCGCAACCGCAGATTTCTGCCGCTGCGCCGAGCTCAAGTGGTACCTGCGCGGAGCTCTTCATCGGCTCAAGCGGTACTCGCGAGACTTGACTTGGTGGGATCGAGCAAAAAACAAAATGTCGCAAAATCTACAGGACGTGGCCACAACACATCCTAAAGCTGAGCTTCCCGGTAGACTTTCCCGCAACCCAACGCTTTGAGTGTTGGACCCACGTCCATGTTTTGTTTTCCCTCTGGATCTGGCTCACTGCAAACAGATGCGGCTGGTCTGCAAGTCGCCCTGGGCAGCAGAGGCAATGCCCAAGTTGCCAACCTGCAGCCGGGATGATGCGCGGCTGCTAGCGAAGGGGACCCTGTTTTCTTGACCAACCTGTTCCTTGGAACCAAAAGGTTATGGAGCTCGGTTTGTAAAAACGGGCCCCTAGCGAACTGCCAAGTATGTTCAAATATTGCCTCTGCTAGCTGTCTAGCTGTGTACGTGATATTTTGGCAACCTTTGACTGCTCTGAATGTCTTAAGGTCATAACGCTCATCCAAACCCAAAATGGGATCCTATTGGTTTTGACAACCACAGCCATATGTGTATCCACTTGAATTCGCACGAACTCGGGTGCGGCTCCGTTGGCTCAGAGGACTTTTGGCGCAGCGAAATGGCAATAGCTGAGACCCGGGCAGTGAAGCATTGAGCGTCCTGCGCACATCGCTCGGCCTCTGGTTCCCTGCCTTGTGCTGACAAATCAATAAATACGTCTGGTAGGATTAAAAAAACAAAAAACAGCAAGCCGCAAGCGCGGGTTGACTTCGCGAATCCTTGGAGCCCATGCGGTTGGCATACTCTATGGCATGCTGGTGATGGATCGCCGCATGCTCCGACAAGCCCATGGCCTGAGGGAAAGATGGAGAGACAAGGAGAAGAGACCAAGGCACTGAGCGCCGGGGCGCACACAAAAAGCACTTGCTTTTAAGCCACCGTCAACAAAATGGAAACAGTTGGGCATTTTTTTACATGTCCCGTGCTCTCAAAAACTCACCCTTCACAGCGGAAAACACTTCACTGTTGCAGGTCGAGCTGCAAAACGAAAGTGTGACAAGCAAGGACCGAAGCAACCATGTTCCTGTTTACGAGCATAGGACCTTAGGACACGTATCTTGGAGGCCGTGTCTGTACAGCACGCTCTTACAATATGTCTGTTGCAACTCGTCAAGCCATGGTCAAACATTTGCAGGTGTACTGATTGAACGTTAAAAGAGTTGAATGTGCCACGACCATTGAAACTTGAAACCTCGACAACCTGCAACACCTCTGACAATCCCTCGCAACTTCATAAGGATCTGCAGCATTCACATTGCTGTGCTAAAGTGCCATAGCCACAAGATTCACAAGATGTTGCGATCCCAATACATGCATGCCAATAATGAACAAAGCCGATGGATCAGCCTGCAGCTCTAGCCCGCAGTAGCAAGTGTTCAATAGCACTGTACACAAAGCTCCTTCGGCAGCTCCACGAAAGTTCACTTTGGAATTGCTGCAATTCGACCAATTCACACATCTCCGCATAAGTGCAATACACATCGTAGTGGTGGAAGAGCCAGTAGTACGAGTAGTGGTAGTAGCATTAAGAGTAGTAGCAGTAGTTGTATACTAGTATTTGTAAAGTAAGAGTGGAAGTGCAGCCGGAATGGAATCTAGACACCGCTTTGTTTGCCAACCTCATGCTTCCTTAAGGTCTTGGCGTTCTTCCATGTTCTTCCATCCCTTGGCAAAATGCACCAAAGTTAATGTACGAGTCTTGCGACGAGTGCAATGCGATTCTTGGTGGCCGATGGCCTAAGGATTGTCTGTGCATAAGACTGCTGAATGCACTGTCGTGGGCCTGGCAGTCATGTTTGCGTTTCCAATGGCTGAGTGATTTGAAGCAGTGGGGCTTGACTGAACACAGAGTCGTGCGGTCCAAAGCAGAGTGGAACCATGAAGCACCACTTGCAACACAGCACGGTTGCCTTTTTGTGCCACGTTGCCTGAAAGACGATGCCCAGGTTGGTGTGAGCAATCAATCTTCCAGTGCTGTCCTGAGCCGATTTCTCACTTCCGGATCACACCAAAATGGAAGCCCTGAGGCTGTGACAGCCAACTCCAGGTGCTTGTTGTGATACTGGATCGCCTCGTCGTACTGCCCTGGCGCCGGCTGAACGCATTCCTTAAATGAAAGAACACGAGTCTCACATTTGCGAAGTCCGCACATGTTGAGATGCCATTGACAATTGCCAAGATCGAGTTTCTCCATCTCCCGCCCTCCCTATGCGCGCGCAACACTTTCTCAGCGGCTCTCTGAGTGCGTGAGATCAATGAAACGATGCAATGGAGCATCTCGAGCATTGTTGCAGCAATTCCGACCAAGTGCTTGCAGTTGCAAGAACGGGGGATTCATACGACCCTCATTGCCATACTACACAAGCGGCATTGCATGCCGTTGGTATGGCTCCGGGGGGCACTGAACATGCTCGCCAATGAAAGCCGTACCATGAGCGTACATGCGTCACACTTGACGATTTGATGCAAGAGAAGCTTTAAACGCGTGTGAACCTAAAATGAGTTGTTCAATGTGGATACGTCGATCCCATACATGTCAACAGTCCGGTTGCGTTTAATAAGTTTAATACGCTGTCGCATGTCCATGGCGTGCGCCAAGAATTTCTCTCAAAAGCCTCCTGGCAACTTGACCGTACGACGTCCCACCTCCCTCAAGGAACGAAATTTGCCTCTTCGGCGCTATGCGTCAGACCAGCTCCGCTGGTTTCCCGAGGATGAAGCAGGCCGTGGAACCATCAACTGGCCAATCTCAACCCCGCGCTCAGAAACGGAAACGGCTGCTCGAAGGGGTTAAGATCAGAGGACACATGCAATGCGAAAGAGCTGGGCGTTGATTGTGCGAGGATAATGACTGGAGGGCTCGCTCCATACGCTTGAGTCTGGCCAAGTCTACTTGTGTACATATCAAACCGGCGGTTGCTCTAAATTCCTTTGCCTCGAAACGGCCATTCTTCGCGAAACAAATACACTCGCGAATCTTTTGCGGTTTCATCGCCGTGCCCTTTTCATTGCTACAGTCAGAAAGTCGCAGCTTCTAAGCACCAGCGTTGCACGCGACATGCGTTTCCGCAACTCCAGCTGTAAAGTCGCAACTTTTCAGCACAGGGGTAGAACATGGATGCACTTCCGCAGCTCCGGCTGGAAAGTCGCGAAGCCAGTACACGAAATGCACTTGACCAGCGCGGCGCTCAGAAAGTACCTCCCTTGCAATCGAAGCCTGCGCGCAAGCGCGCAGGCTTTCGCGGATCTGTTGCGGAACCCTCGCGATAATCACCCACGTTTCAGAGCGTAGAGCCAACTAACACCCACAAACACACGCACACATACACTTGGAGCACTGAGCAGCCAATCAGGGTATCAAACCACCAAGCTTGTCAGCGCAAAATCAACCAAGGGTTTCGATCAGCTATAAAAGGAGGCTCAACAGAAAAGATGCGCTGCATATCTCCGATTTACAAGATACAGTTACGCAAAAGTTTCGCAAAAACAGACGTGACTTTCGCAACTCCATTGCGAATCTTTCAAGGAGGTACCTCAACCAACACCGATGGTCACCGAATACTAAACTCTTACAAGGGCCTTTAGAACGACACCCGACATCCACATATATTCGCTTTGTGAAAATGCATCTCTTGCCACATGCTGCACAATACTGCGCACTTTATCTGTGCCCACCTCCCCCTCATATCTGCATTCACGACCTTGTAAAGGTTGTAAAAAGCCGGATTGAAATGCGTATTGTCGCAAAATTCACGACTCGCAATAAGACAGCCATGGTCAACTCCCTCTCCAGGTGGGAGCTTGAATCTGCGTCTCGCTTGAAAAAAGACACAGGCGGCTGGGCCACTATGGCGGAAACAGCCCAGATCTACAGGCAGAGCCGCTCATACTTACACAAACCTGGGAAAAAGGAATATGAACAAATATCTAGAAACACCATATTAGTACCTATATATTATGATGTATATGTATTTTGTACATAGTATGCTCATACTCATACTCAAATACTTGTGCATGATCTAAACTGATGACAGTGCAAGAACTCTCCAACAGGTGGTCTCGCTCCACTGCGACCCGCCTGACGTTGCACTGAGTTTGGGTTTCTTCAAACGAGTGCAAGCCCTGAGTCAGTCTCAAGTGCCTCCACCCAGCTGTTGAGTTTGCACCTCTCAGTCCGTTGTTCCAATGTGCCTTGGTCAAACTCCTTGAGTCGCTGAGATTATTGAAGCCTTAAGGTAAGGCCGTTCGAAACACTCGTGGCTTGACGAAGAATGGATGACGATCCTGAGCTTTAAAGGCGCTGCCGACTGGAACTTCCTAACTGGCGGAGTGAGTGCCAAAGAGACTGGCCAGGGCGATTGAAAGCGGTGGCCAGGAAGCTTTGTGTCCATGCACACCGATCGCCGTCAATTATTGGCACCAAGCTCGTGTCAGGCCGAAGCTTGCCGCGAAGCCGCTTGCGCCCTCGGGAAGAGAGGACCGTGACCAAACTGGCCAAGCAGCAATGTGAAGATGGTTGAGAAAAAGCCGTCCACACCTTGGCACAGTGGAAACCATGGCGGACCACGGATTCTGTGCAAGGTCCTGGTCAGCAAAATGGGAAATCCCCGGCCGGAGTGTTGTCTCAACACTGAAAACTACACATGCGCTGAATTCCATGACCAAAATCCCGGAAAGCCGCGCCAAGGTCCACACAGGACCCAAAAGTCTCGCTCGCGCCTCCAAAAACGATGCAACGCGGGAAGGTTGCCTCTGGAGGCCAGGAATCATGGAATCTGGAAACTCGCTCCTCGAAGCCGACTGGGTGCTTGGCACGCCGATCATCTCAATCCCAACCTGGGTGCCCACGTCCGGCAATGTACCACGCAAAGAAGCGGAAACCAACGCTCCAAACGCTCAAGCCCGCGGGCTTTTAAGGAAAGACGGTTTTTGAGAGAACGCCAGTTTGAATCTGACTGAGCAGCTGTAAATTACATTGGGAGTCCACCTTCACCATGTAACATAACATGGGCATGTGCCAAAACAGAAGCCAACAACATGGGCTGTTTTCCTTTACCCCCCCCCACCCCAGCCACCCGCCCCTGCCCCCCCCCCAAAAAAAAAAACAAAACACGGGGTAACCATCTCGTTCTAAAATCGGTTTTGCACCCAAACCTTTCTTTGGGCTGGCGCCTGGCTCATCCCACTGCGCGATGGAGGCGACGAAGGGCCTCTGTCGGCTGCTCTCGAAGGCGTCGCACTGCCGCCGCAGAGGCGTCGCCAGCACTTCGCCACCGCAGATCGGGACATCCGGGATCACGTCGTCGTCCTGCGCGGGCTTATTAAAAGGCCCAAAAACACGAAGGTCCGAAACGCCTGAGGAAAATTCCTCCCGAACAAAACGAGCTTGGTTCAGCCCCCAAATGGCATGCGCCATGCTTTCCAATGGCGCAAAGAAACTTGCCTCGGGCAAGCCGACACGTGCCGCTTTGGGACGCAAAAGGTCTCATGCATGGATCATCCTCCGGTTGACAACACGATGTTTGTACAGCAGTGTGCAGGGCTTGTGGCCAACCCGTGCCTCTTTTCCGCACTATCCACAAGCAATGCGCAATGTCATTTACAACTTTGGGGAGGTAGTGCACCCAACCAGTACTTTTTTTGCCTCTCAAGCGAGGTATTGCAGCCAACCAGTACTTTTTGCCTCTCAAGCGAAGTAGTGCACCCAACCAGTACTTCTTGCCTCTCAAGCCCTTGATCCTTGCTTCATGTCAGTTCCGTGAGCTCCCACATCGCCAGTCCTCCGGAACACTGAATTCCCACATCTCCTGGCCAATGTGAACAGCGAAAAGCGCTAAGCTCTCAACTAGCATATATCGTTCACATATTCTCGTACCACCTGCAAATCCTCATGGCTCACTCTTGCGTTTGGCCCGAAGAATCGTCAAAAGCCCACGGGTCTCCTGGCTGTAGCTCGAGGCAGCAGTCTTCATGGAGGACGACCGTGTGACCAAATCATCGTCGGATCCCTCGGTGGTCTCGTCGCAATCGCGAGAGCGAAGCTTTCCATTTGGCTTCCCCTCCTGGCCGTGCCCAGCCAGAGAGAACATGCTGAACCTGCCTACCAGCACCGCCCGAGTGCTGCCAAATTGGCGTCACTTAGGGGTAAAACACAAACAACGTCACTTTTTGGCTAAGTGATGCTTTGCTGGATTTTCGCAAACCCCCTAAAATCGGACGGATATACGAGGGCAGGGCAGGGCAAAAAGGCAGTGTGACCAAAGTCAGCACGCTGTGCGCCAACCTCAGCACAAAACCTGCTCATGACCCTTACAGCAAACGGCCATGCAAATCTCCATCGCTCGTCACGAGCATGTCACTTGCAGGTTGTTTGCTCGGCCTGCGCGTCGCTTGCGCGTCGCCTCGAGTCGCTTGCGTTTTTCTCCGTGTCACTGGGGTGTCGCTTGCGTGTCGCTTGCGTGTCGCCGTGTCGCTTGCGTGTCGCCCCGTGCCGCTTGCGTGTCGCTTGCGTGTCGCTTGCGTGTCGCTTGCGTGTCGCTTGCGTGTCGCTTGCGTGTCGCTTGCGTGTCGCTTGCGTGTTGCCCTGTGTCACGCAGAGTGAAAGTGCTGCTTTGGGGCCCCAAGGCATGACATTTTAGCCCCCAAAGCATCACTTCGGCTGCGAAAGCGTGTCGCTTGCGTGTCGCTTGCGTGTCGCTTGCGTGTCGCTTGCGTGTCGCCTGCGTGTCGCCTGCGCGTCACGTGCGTTTCGGCCAGCGTCGCTCGCGCGCCGCCCTGCGTCGTGCTCGTTTCGCCTCGTGTCGCTTGCGTGTCGCCCTGTGTTGCCTGCGTATTGCCCCGTGTCGCCCCGCGTTGCCCCATGCTGCTTTTCGCGAAAGATTTTCAATAGCCTTTGCTGGCAATTTTGTCCAGATCTAGGCTCACAGTGGGGGTGGCAAATCTGCAGACAGTTCTTCTGGCCGCGAGCTTGGAAAACGCTTAGCAGACTCAGCTGCCATGAATGGGCTGAGAATGGTCTCCAAACTGGAGGGTTATAGGCCTGAAGTGCTGCCGATTGCATTTTTTCACAAGTGCCTTCAAATTGGCGGCACTTTCACAAAATTGAGAACAACGGTCGTTGGGTGGTCCTGGTAGGGTCCATCTGAACTTGCAACCCAATTTGATTGTAGCTTTGTCTGCTTGGCAACCGCACCCCGCCTGTCAGAGCAACGACTAGTACAACTTCCTACTAATAACTTCGACTTGAGGTAGGCAGTGAGAATGGCCCCAGTCCATTGGGCACACTCCAGGAAAACATCTAGTACCAAATCAGAGGACATTTCACGCAAACACACGCAACCAAAAACAAAAGTAAACACAAACACAAAGACACACAAGGGAAAAAAAGCAAGCAAGCAAGCAAGCAAGCAAGCAAGCGAGCGAGCGAGCGAGGGAAGCAAACACACACACACACAGAAAAAAAAAAACAGAAACACAGAAACGCAGAAACGCAGAAACGCAGAAACACAGAAGCACAAAAGCACAGAAGCACAGAAGCACAGAAGCACGGAAACACGGAAACACGGAAACATAGAAACACAGAAGCACACACACACACCAAAACAAACAAACAAACAAACAAAGAAAGAAAGAAAGAAACAAACAAACAAACAATATCACACAAAAACCACAACCAGCAAACACAACACAAACACACAAACCAAAACACACACGCACACACTCAACAAAGCCACCTGTGCTGTTGCTTCACCCCCAAATAGACTATCAATTGTATTCGGATGAATCCGGACAACCATAGCACCAAAAAGCGGCTCCCTAGTAGTTACAACATTTTCTGCATGGAACCTTGCACGGCTCTTTTGCCTTTTCATGCCCCTCAAAGCAAACACGACAGCAACATGTAATTCTGGCAACAGCTCATCAACCACGTCTCTTCCGAGAGCTTCCGCGCGGAAGGACCGCCTTCAACAGCCCTTCCGTGAACCTTCCGCGGCGGTGTGCTAGCTTTTTGGTTGATATGACCTCCATAGATTCTTGTTTGAGCGGTAGAGAAACAAAACAAAAACACCACTCTGGTGCAGGGGCTAGAGGGCTTTTCTCGGGCTTCTTTTGGGTGGCTTTTGAGTCGGTTTAGGAATATTGGTTTAGGATGGTTTGAGCGAAACAAAAAAAAAAAAAACACGTCAACACGCCACTCATGTGCTCTGCTCTATCCTCGTTGCACACTCCGGTGCTGGCGATTACCTGCAATGCCTCCAACCTGGTGTGAAGCTCCAAGGCGTTGGCGTCTAAACTCTGGAGATCGTACTTGGCCGTCTTGGCCAGCGTGCTCAGCACTCCAACCTGCGAGGAGGAGAAACTCTCAGGACACTGAAAACTTCCCGAAGATCCTTCCTAGATGTATCGAGGAGTAACAGAAACCCTCGGGTGAGTCATAATCAAAACCCGGTATTCAAATGGTTGACCCAGAACCCTGTAAGGACACACAAGGGCGCGCAGCTGCTTCTGGGAGGGATACCCGTAGATCCTTGGTGGATGTAACATTGCTATGAAGAACCTCACAGCCTTTGCAGTAAAGCTTTCGGAACGCGATTCCCGACTTTTTGTTCTTGCAAAGAAAGCGACCCAGGATGAAAATCCCCCTGCTTCCACTTTTTCTGCCAGCCGGACCTGCGTTTGAGTATCCTCTGCTTCCACTTGGAACTTCGTGTCCAACTTCTCCTTCCCCACATATCCTTCTGGGAAGGTGATGCTGAAGGAGACCTGAAAAGGCGGAAGGCCGTTCACCCGGTAGGCCATGGCCTTCGCTCGCACGGGGAACCGTGAGACAGCAATCAAGCAGGCACTGGACTGGCTGGAAGACTGGGCAACGTTCATACTGATTCTGCGATGCTGTCCTTGAGCAAAGGGCGACATCATTTGCGAGCTCTCGTGCTATGGTGAAAACACATTTTCTTGTGGTGCAAGCGTCTTGTGAAGCTGTTTGAACTTCTAGCGCTTATCAGAGCCATACAATAATTGGTGTTCTTGTTTGGGGGGGGTCTCCAAAAAACGGTGGGGTTCCTGTTGGCTCTCCTTCAAGCCAAGCAAAACAAGGGGACCCTGCAAAGAAGACGCACCCAACCCAAGACCCGAGCCCTCGCCAGCTGCGGGGCCCAGACCCATCTTGAAGCAGTCGATGCCCAGACAGTTGTAGGCCAGCGCCTTTCGGCCCGGAAAATCGAACATCCGGAGACGAGATGCGGAGTGGGTCAGTCCGTCTTTAGGACCCCCCAACCTCAAAACGAAAGGGTGGTTGTCCTTTTGTTTCGCTTTAAATCCCGTGAAGATGGGGCACGCTCAAAAAAAACACACCCATGTTTTTGTTGTTTTTGCTTTTGGGGGGGTCCCCTTTTGGTTTCAACCCCAAAAAGGGTATGATCAAACAAATCAAAATCTCATGCAGGGCGAGCAATGCAACGTGCAATGTGAGGTTTTGAGTAACGCATACTGTTCACTTAAGAGTCTGCGAAATTCCGTCAACTCAAAAAGCACTCTCAGGGTCTCTTGCCAACATTGGCTTTGCGCAAGCCGCATGCAGCGTCTCGTTCATCCCGAGCCTAGCCCGGGTTGGGACTTGCGGCCGCAAAAAGAGCCC
This sequence comes from Effrenium voratum, assembly GCA_963377175.1. Taxonomy (NCBI): domain Eukaryota; class Dinophyceae; order Suessiales; family Symbiodiniaceae; genus Effrenium; species Effrenium voratum. Next base: position 116,210 of record CAUJNA010003414.1, read on the forward strand.
TTCCAAAAACAACTCAGCAGTGTTCTTTTGGGGTTGCCATCCAAACTGCAAATGTTGATTTGCTATTTTTACCTCCAGCCCTTAGCAGCGTTCTTTTCGGGTTTCCATCCAAACTGCAAATGTTGATTTGCTATTTTTACCTCCAGCCCTTAGGAGCGTTCTTTTCGGGTTTCCATCCAAACTGCAAATGTTGATTTGCTATTTTTACCTCCAGCCCTTAGGAGCGTTCTTTTCGGGTTGCCATCCAAACTGCAAATGTTGATTTGCTATTTTTACCTCCAGCCCTTAGCAGCGTTCTTTTCGGGTTGCCATCCAAACTGCAAATGTTGATTTGCTATTTTTACCTCCAGCCCTTAGCAGCGTTCTTTTCGGGTTTCCATCCAAACTGCAAATGTTGCTATTTTTACCTCCAGCCCTTAGGAGCGTTCTTTTCGGGTTGCCATCCAAACCGCAAATGTTGATTTGCTATTTTTACCTCCAGCCCTTAGCAGCGTTCTTTCGGGTTGCCGTCCAAACTGCAAATGTTGATTTGCTATTCTTACCTCCAGCCCATAGCAGCGTTCTTTTCGGTTTGCCATCCAAACTGCAAATGTTGATTTGCTATTTTTACCTTCAGCCCTTAGCAGCGTTCTTTTCGGGTTGCCATCCAAACTGCAAATGTTGATTTGCTATTTTTACCTCCAGCCCTTAGCAGCGTTCTTTTGGGGTTGCCATCCAAACTGCAAGTGTTGATTTGCTATTTTTACCTCCAGCCCTTAGCAGCGTTCTTTTCGGGTTGCCATCCAAACTGCAAGTGCTGATTTGCTATTTTTACCTCCAGCGTTCTTTTCGGGTTGCCATCCAAACTGCAAATGTTGATTTGCTATTTTTACCTCCAGCCCTTAGCAGCGTTCTTTTCGGGTTGCCATCCAAACTGCAAGTGTTGATTTGCTATTTTTACCTCCAGCCCTTAGCAGCGTTCTTTTCGGGTTGCCATCCAAACTGCAAATGTTGATTTGTTGCTATTTCTACCTCCAGCCCTTAGCAGCGTTCTTTTCGGGTTGCCATCCAAACTGCAAATGTTGATTTGCTCTTCTACTTCCCGCCCGCCTCGCCCTGGGTGTTCTTGGAGGTAATGCACAAGGCCAGGAACTGCTTGTACTTCTGAACTGCCTCTTCCGCGCGGGCGCGAACGCGACGTGATGTGGCTGGCTCGGTGCGGCGGCACGTGAAAGGCCTCATCGTAGGAGCCCTGGTTGTCGTACACCACCCCCATCTTATGGTAGGCCTTGCAACACAAAAGCCCTTGAATGACCACGAGAAGCATTACTTGGGTGCTGGAATCCATCTGAAGGAAAGTGATTACCTTTTCAGCGCAACATGACGCGGAAGTCGTAAACCGACACCTCTAGAGCAAACGTAAGGAACCGCAGACTGGAAGAGGTCTCCCGACCGTTTTGGCTTCAACAGCCATGGCCCCACTGGCTTTCGCCTTTTCCAGCCCACCTGCAAGGCCTGGTACACGTTGCCTGAACGGCTCGCCTGCGCACGACGTCATACCCAACAGCCCAACACAGCCCAGAGCCCACAACCCAACAAGCCAACAGCCTAACAGCTTAAAAGCCTAGCAGCCCAACAGTCCCACAGCCCATCAGCCCAACAAGCCCAACAGCACCAGCCGGTCATCTCACTGTGCCATGAGCACTTTTCTCACTCGATTTGTTGCCTAGGGTTTAACAATCAAACAGGGCCCAACAACAGCATTCAGCATCGTGATTCACATCTGACCTAGCACGTTGCGTATTTCAATTTCGGTCAATATGATATCTCCCCATATTTGGCACATCACATATTACATTTGCACAGCGCTCCTCCGTTCACCACATAGAACGTTTGCATTGCGAAGGGAGCGTTAGAGATAGGGAATCACATTGGTATCTGAGGCCATGCACAACTCTCTGCGCTCTGAAGGCAACACGGCCGCAGCCTATCGGAAATTGTATGGACTTCCCCGGAGAGTTTCAAGGGTTTCGTGGGGGTAGGAGAATTCGCAGGACCTTAAGTTCTGATTGAGCTATTCGTCGGACTTCGGAGTTTAGCTGAACTCACGAAAGGCTCACCATGTCTAAGTTGTTGCAGAGGGCGAATCAAATACGGATCAACCCAATCCAATTGTTCAACGAAGGTTATTGCAAGAGCCTCGGCCTGAACAAATTATGCGGTAGTTCTCTGCCGCTGAACGGTAGGCCTCCAATGGACCTTCAAATTTGGGAGAACCAATGTGACTTAACCGGAACGCCGGCATTCGCAGCTCAGCCCTGCGCTGCTATCTGGTTGAAACGAGGCTTGAACTACTTCGAAACACTTGAAGGTCGCAACGCATTTGCTGATACGCAGAACATGCTGTGCAGAAGGCAAAGGCTACCAAAAGAGCTCGACAGCACAAGGAGGGCTTATTTGGGATGCCAGTGCATGCTCCTCCATCACCTATTCACCATGCTTAATCTCAGTCAAGCCGCCGAGTCAGCCAGCATCTTCAGGTCTGCTATCTGCTGCCTCCATGCTTGCCATCCACTCAGCACGCAATGCTTGCAGCCTCACACTTGTTCCAAAACAATCCAAATGCCCACTCAAAGAACGTGCCAAAGCCTGCCTGTGATCATTGACACTCCTCGACATCTGAGCTTTACGTCGGATTCTCCGAACCTTGCCAATCAGAATTGCACAGTTGATCGAGCATGTTCCGCGATTGTGAAAATAAATGAAGCCTGGTTTGAAACTTTGATTTGGGCAAACTTTCTTTCCCTGTGTTCATACGCGAAATGGTCTCCATTTGGACGAGGCCACGGAGTAAAACGGAAAGGGAAGAACACATAGATCACGAAAACATCAATGCCAGCAATCGCGCAAACTGCCTGGACATGTTGACGGCAACAGTGGGCTCACTTTTCAGCTTGGACCAGGCCACAAAAAGCAACAATCTGAGTGGATCTACAAAAGCAAAGCATGCACAATTTGACAATTTGGCTTCTCTGGCCTGGTCCAAGCTGAAAACAGGTACTCTTTGCTTTGCGTTGAGGGGGCACGCAGTCTGTCCCAATTTTTGCTTCCAAAGCTGGCGTGGCTGGCAAAGCAAAGCTAGTGACAGTTTGCTTTCCCACGGTGATCAGAGATTGTGTGGCCGAAAAAGAGCAAGTCGGTTTGTCTGGCTTGGCCCAAGCTGCAAACAGGCGCTCTTCGCTTTTGGTCAGCCAAACGAGGATTTTCCATAAACACAATGATACTTTTCAAAAAGCTTTCTCCATGATTCCGCTTTCCATCAGCCTTTTTTGTTGTTGTTGCTTGACCCTACTTCCGTGATTACTTACTTTGTTCGTCGTTACTTAAGAGGAAAGCGGTCTCTGCCCTATTCAAGCTGGGTGCTGCACGTAATTTGCAGGCATGGGAGGCTGCCCTGACATGGCCTGCGAGCGAGGGGGTTGGCCAACATGGTCTTTTCTTTGCGGCCATGACATGTTTTTATGCGCTTGTGTCATTTTAGAACCCAACATTTACAAGGAATCCAAAGTCCACCTTGCTAAGTATAGCTTTAAACAAAACAACTCGATTACGGCATGGCACTGTTTCGGCACCCATCTTTAACGCCAAAAGCGATAAATCTCACATCTCGAACATGGGTGTTTTTTGAGGGGACCTCCCTAACCACTCTAAAAGGGGCACCCGGATTTTGGCGTAGTATTGGCTTTGCGGCACCCTTGAAAGCAAAGACTACATCTGGAAAGTATTCGGAGCTTTCCTATTGGGGTATGGGTCGCAATTAAACTACCAGGGGACCGCGGGTGTTCATCCTTGTTTCCATTTACCAGGGCAACCCATTTTGGAGATTTAGTCTTGATCCGCGCCCATTTGTTTCGCGGTTCTTCGACAAAGATGGAGCAAAAACAGCACTCAGCCAGTACTCATGAAACCCAATACGAAGCAAATATTAAGCCCATCCTTATTCCAAACCAATACTGAACCGGGACTCCAGAACCAATCAACTAATCCCAATAAAAGCGATACACGGCGATACACCGAAAAGGACGAGGGCAAATAGCAGGCGCTGGGGCGCCTTTAAAAACGCGGTCCCCTCTTGGCGACTGTTGCGACTCTTTGGGAGGCAGCGGAGGTACATGGGTGCGTCCTTTTGTGAGGGTAATTTTTTTGGGGTTAACGGCTGGCGTAATAAAGAGAGCTTCCACTTTGCCGGTCCCTCAAAAAAGGACACCATGGCCATGGGTCAAAACCGGTTAGCCCCCAGTGAACATCCGATTCAATCCAACCACTAAGATAGGAAACCTAAAATGAGCGGTGAATTCACCTACCCCACAATGGGATCCCAAAACGGTGTTGACAACCACAGCCACATGAGTTTTGCTTGGTTTTGCCTGCAGACCTGGGCTCGGAAACTTCTCGCCGGGCCTGCCGGCTAGAGGATTGGAGCATCTGGCTGCCACCTGCGTGGAGAAGCTTCTCACAACCAGCCCCACACTCTAGTTCTCCATCCGCGGCAACAAACACACACACAGACATGCAAAAGTTGCTATGGCAGCTTCCTTGGACAGCTTGATCTCAAAGGTCATGATTTCACCAAGGCGCCACGGGCTGTTGGACCACTGCCTAGAATCAACCTGGATGGCATGTCCGCTTTTTGCTTCTCCAGCTGGAGTTTTGCACATCTTGTGCAGCTCTCATCCTGGAGGCCTCATGGCAAGCTGACGCACGGGATACGGCTCCATCATTCAGTGGAGTTGCTCCGTGCCTCGGCGCGCTCACGACAATCCTAAGCAACCCGTACAGTCACCAGGCCCCCGGCTTTCACCTGTCGCGCATCCACAAAGGGGATCGGCCTGTCCGGTGCCAAATCATTTGGCGCCCAAGAGTCTGGCCTTTGGGCGCATGAGATACTGTTTCCCATGTTCCCTTGAAACTGCGTCAAATTTTCCCTCGCTCCCTGGATGGCAACCCAAAAAAGCATCCACTTCTGCTAAAACATGGTCTTCCCACGTGACTTTCAGGCCCAGGAAAGTGAGAAGACCTTCGCAACTCCTAGAGCTACTGGACTTCTCTCCATGCAACGCACCGTTCAGAACCCAAAAAAAAATGATGGTTCCCCAACGTAAATACCAAGCACAGGCAGAATAAGGCTGATCTTGAGAGCAGTCTTCTTTTCCATGGCCCAAGAGCAGTCAGATACGGAATGAGAGCTGCCTGCCCAAACCAATGGCTCCAACCATGGCTTCAAAATCCATCTCGCACCACTTCAGAACCCAAAACAATGATGGCTCCCCTGTAAATACCAAGCAACAATGGTTTCAACCATGGCTTCATTTCGTGGCCCGAGAAGCGGATGTCGTCAGCTTTCGAGGCCAGCCGCGCCTGTCGCGCCGCAAAGGCTCGCGGTAGAGCAGCTTCTTTGCTGCACCCTGGGGATGCAGTGGCAAAACTTCTGGCATCGCTATCATGACATTGCCTTGGTATACAATTGAAGAAACATATACCGAAGTATATATATATATAATATGTATTAGTGAATAATAATATATAATAATACATGTAAGTAAGCATACGATATGATATAATTAATACACACAACAGGTTGAGTTATCTAATTGATGCTGAAGGTAACACATCTGAGCTCGACGAAAAATCCGGCTGATTGAGTTCAGCGAGCACGAACCACAGCCAGGCTGCGGCCCTCTCTGGCCCCGAAAAGGCATGCCTTTTCCTGACACGCAAACAATCATGCGGGACAGAAACGAGGACAAGCTGGAGGACGGATCATGCGTGCATACGTGGCACAATAATTTATGTGGCTGGATTTGCGCGATCCGCCGCCCATTTCGTTTCTTTCGATGTCTCTTTTGTCAATGCCTTTGGATGTACTGTCTATTTAACGCATACGTAGGTTTTTCGCCTATGTTTGACTGTGCATCGCTTTTGAGTGGCTGCGAACCTCATTTCGCAGGGGATTCATGCCAACCACTCTGGAGGTGGGTTTATGCGTAGGCTGAGTTGCGGGCTGAATCTCTAGCAAGGACGGTGCTCACCACGATGGCAATCAGCGCCAGCACCATGAACACCGAGAGCGTGACCTTGGGAGGTGGATCTTGTGCCCCGCTCTCGGGCGCATCGTCTCAAGGCACAACAGACCTGGGAAGCCGGCGACGACCTCTGTCTTGTCAAATCGCACCACCTCTGTCAATGGCTTCAGTCGGCACTGCTTGATTCTGTGCCCGCAATTTTTCGCCCAATGAAAAGTGCGATCCATTGATCATGTACTTCATTCAACTCTCAATCGTGGGTAAGCAGAGAGCAGCAGCGTGACAACCTCTCTAACTTGACTGCCTGCATCACCATTCCGACTCTTCCTGCAGCACTAGAAACCCCCCAGTGATTCTGCAAAGAATGTCTGATTCAGAAAGTTGAAATCGGATTTGCTCTGGCTGTCTTGCTATGACCAAACTGCCTACTTGAACTGGATGCTCAGTGACTGAGACAAAATGCAGTCAGGCTCACGAGGTCAGTTAGATTGGGATCCCCCGGAGAGAAGACAAGATAATTGAGTGATTGCACACAAACCAGAGCGGTAAAGATAAGAGGATTCAGTGATTGCAAAGCAAACCGGAGCGGTAAAGCCATGCGTTTTCATGACGTAAACAAACGCAGCTTGTGCCTGCACCATCACTTGAAAATACAGTAAAGGCAGGTCGCACATAAGAATCAAGCGCATCAGTATCTCGGAAAGGCTGTCTGAACACCAAAATCGGGCCCTGCCGGCACCAGACCGTTGTCAACGTCCGCCTGAATCCTATGTCTTCCTCAAATCTCAGCCAACATCTCAAGCAGTGACACCAACACAGCCAAACAATTCTTGCGCTTGTAGCCTCCGAACATGGCAGAGTGCAAAAGCTTCTGCTCTGGGGGGTTTCGTATTGATGGCATCTGAGTTTCTATTGTATAAGATGGCACATCCAGCCGATTTTTGAAGGTTTTGGGCGTGAAAATTTGGCTATTTGGTCATTTCAACCTTGCCATCAGTACGAAACCCCCTATAGGGCGCTTGGCCGATGTGCAAATCCGCCAAGTGCCCATCCGAGCCGCCCTCCAGAGTCCATCGCACTCAACAAATCAGTCCGGATCCTGACTGGGCTCCCTCGCGCTGTTTGGCTTCTCTCCAGACTTGCGGCTGATGCGCTGCCGCAACATGGTGTTCACCATCTCTTCCGAGAGTGTGCCGAACAGCTTGGAGTGTTGTCGCCAGACTGGTGTGCCTTGTGACATTGACCTCAGCTTACCTCCATAGGAATCACACGACTGAGATGACCTCAACTTAGATGGACACAATCCGGGTGTCCCAAGTCATTCGGACCACCGAAAGCCATGCTTTGCCAGCCAAACCTACATTGATACAAAGTAAGACCTGCAAGTAAGACCTGCAAGTTGGTCAACTTCGCCGGTGGGAACCTACTATTGGCCCATGCTGGAGCCAAAGCTCGGGGACGAAAGCGAGCGCTGCGTCCGAACACCACGTCGTATGGGTCCAAAAAATCCAGGAATTGGACCGCGGGTTTTGGCCCAGGGCAACCCATTTTGGAGATTTAGTCTTGATCCGCGCCCATTTGTTTCGCGGTTCTTCGACAAAGATGGAGCAAGACAACACTCGCCATGTGCCCCTTTTAGAGTGGTCAGGGAGGTCCCCTCAAAAAACACCCATGTTCGAGATGTGAGATTTCCCGCTTTTTTGACCACCTGGTCCATTCGGGTACCCATTTTTGACAACCAGCCACTTATCTGCAAGCGATGCCCAGCCTCTGGGAGGGGACTGCGACCTTGCATCCTCACCTGAAACACGGTGCCCTTTGGCTCGCAAGAAAGCAAGATTTGTGAATGGGAGAGTAGACCATGAGATACAGAGAAAATAAAGAGAGGAGTTACATAGAAATACTTTATCTTACTTTCTTCGTCTGCTAATGTTACTTGTAAGACCTGGGGCGACTGCCCAGCCTGGCGAGTGTTGAACAGCAGCAACAGCAAGGGCAAGGGCAAGGGCAAGCAACAGCAAGCAACAACCAACAACAAACAACAAACAACCAACAACTCACAACCAACATCAAACATTCAACAACCAACAACCAACAACCAACAACCACCAACCACCAACCACCAGCCACCAACCACCAACCACCAACCACCACCAACAACAACAGCAACAGCAACAGCAACAGAAACAGCAAGCAACTAACAACCAACAGCCACAACAACCACAACAACCACACCAACCACACCAACCACACCAACCACACCAACCACAACCACCACCGCCACCGCCACCGCCACCGCCACCGCCAACGACAACGACAACGGCAACGGCGACGGCGACGGCAACGGCAACGGCAACGGCAACGGCAACGGCAACGGCAACGGCAACGGCAACGGCAACGGCAACGACAACGACAACGACAACGACAACGACAACGACAACGACAACGACAACGACAACGACAACGACAACGACAACGACAACAACAACAACAACAACAACAACAACAACAACGACACAACAACCACAAACAACAACAACAACAACAACAACAACAACAACAACAACAACAACAACACAACAACAACAACAACACAACAACAACAACAACAACAACAACAACAACAACAACAACAACAACAACAACAAACAACAACAACAACAACACAACAACAACAACATCAACAACACAACAACAACAACACAACAAACACACAAACAACACAAACAACACAAACAACACAAACAACACAAACAACACACACAACACACAACACAAACAACACACACACACACAACACACAACCACCACCCACCAACCACCAACCACCAACCACCAACCACCAACCACCAACCACCAACCACCAACCACCAACCACCAACCACCAACCACCAACAACAACAACAACAACAACAACAACAACAACAACAACAACAACAACAGCAACAGCAACAGCAACAGCAACAGCAACAGCAACAGCAACAGCAACAGCAAACACAACCACACACAACAAACAACACACAACACACAACAAACAACCAACAACCAACAACCAACAGCCAACAGCCAACAGCCAACAGCCAACTACCAACAACCAAGAAACCAACAAACCAACAACCCACAACCCGCAACCCACCACCACGACAACGACAACGACAACGACAACGACAACGACGACAACGACAACGACAACGACAACGACAACAACGGCAACAACAGCAACAGCAACAGCAACAGCAACAGCAGCAGCACCAGCAACGGCAACGGCAACGGCAACGGCAACGGCAACGGCAACAGCAACAGCAACAGCAACAGCAACAGCAACAGCAACAGCAACAGCAACAACAACAACAGCAGCAGCAGCAGCAGCAGCAGCAGCAACAACAACAGCACAACCCTTCGCAACAACTCACCCACAGCCCGCGCAAATGCGGGTTGCGCGCCGGCGCCAATGTCTTTACACATGCACATGCTTGCTGACCGCGGCTCACGGACTTTGGCCACACCTTCTTGTCTGCGGCTGTGAATTGCTCTGCTACCGTATCAACATGGCTGTCACCCATTGGCGAACGTTGGTACCGTTTGTGTTTGAAGCAATATCTACCACACAAATGCGCAAATGCAAATTATACATGCCTTTTCATGGGGGCTCAAGAACAGCACTGTGGTCAGGAGGACACTGGCTGTCTTTTGTATTGGGATTAGGACAATCAGCAAATACGTTGGTTGCTACGTGAGCCGTGGACAGTATTGTTTGGCCATCATGGAAGATCATGGAAGATCGTGGAAGCATCTTTGGTGGACTCCCTGGCTTGCAACTGAGGTCTCCCATATTCAGCTGACTCACCAGACTGCACATGTGTCAGCGAGACAGGCCCCGAACCTTGTGAGGCCTCGGTCGGCAGCGATGCCTGACACCGCGCAGCTATCCTGTGAGAAGCATTCCTGTGCTATGATCAAGGCTTTGGGGGAGGCCGATGGTCAAGGGTGAAGGATCCTCATTGCTCATTCACTGTATACAGCCAAGAAAGCACAACTTGGATACCACCAAGCACTGCTGATCTGATCGAATCTATGACATCTGCTATCTGGCTGCATGAACTTCCCAATCGCTACCGGGGGTCCTCAAACACCGAAACAGGCCGCGTTCCTTTTGACACGGGTTGTGTGATTTTTGTGAACTGGCCCCTTGGCTTTCCTGGGTTCTAAATTAGTTAGTTTTGGAACACACAAACATACCCATCCCTCTTTTCTTTCCTCTGGGGACATTGAAACGTTGTTGATTTAGCAACCCGCTTGGTTTGAATCACCCCCACCTCCAGCTGCCGGCAGGGCGTGTTGTACTGCCAGGGTGTGGAGGCCCTTTGCAGAGTCATCACCTGGGCTGTGGGCCTAACTTCAGTGGGTCAAGAACCCGAAATGGGTTGCCCTGGTCTGCGGTCTGGCTCTTCAGTGATTGAGTCACGCCCAAATGTGTCTAAGGGTTGCCCTGGTTTGTACATGGAAAAGTAGGCTCAAAGTCAAAGCTGAAAAGGCACGGATGAATCCGGAGCGTAATCAAGCACTCAACTGAAAATCCGGCAACACTTCGAGAGCGGGCCGTTCTGAAACCTCAGAGCCCAGGCATTTGGAAGGAAGCTGGGCGCATCCAGGGCGTTGATGTTTCGGAGGGCCTCCGCTGGGTCCTCCTAGGCGGACACGGTTGGCGCTGCAGGGAATGCCAGGTCCTTGCTGAATGTGAACAAACCGTTCACCAGGGGCTGAGAACCAAGTGTGAATGGAGCAACATTCGCAGGGCAGCTGATTGAATCATTCTTGGGTATCCAAATTTCCAGCCGTCTCTGAGGGCAGTCTCCTTGGAGTTTTGGAGGCAAAGGTGGCCCAGGTAGCCGAAACGTGCCTCAGACGCAGTCTGGGAAAGCTTTCGGCCAGTGATGAGTTGCGGTGTTTTTGCTCCCTTATTGATTCAAGTTGTCTTCCTCTCCTTGCCGATTCCGGCCCCAGGCTCGCTTTCGTCCATCCCTTGCCACTGCCACCCTTCGCAGCCGAATGAATGCCCCCGTCACGCCCGGTTT
>CAUJNA010003414.1:132346-181297 GCA_963377175.1 Effrenium voratum
GGGCCTGGTACATGGACACCTTCTGTGGTTTTCAGCAGCAAGCGCCAAGGAATGTGTACACGGAGGCCACGAGCCTTGTGGGTTTCCCACTTGACCACATGGCAGGCAAAATGGCACAGGCTGCCAGGGTGCTGAGAGGTTGAAATCGTTCTGCCCGCACATGTGTGTGTTCCTACTCATGGAGGATGCTACTTATATGCCAGACCTCTCGCATCCGCAGCAGGAGCCCTTACAATCACCTCTTCTTGTTCTTGAAGCCTCACATTGCGGGTTGTTTGCCGAACTCGGACATTGGGAGTCAGGTTTCCACCTCCTCAATTTGCCCGTTGACAAGTTTGAACATCACAGAATTCGAAAGGCCTTCCAAATCTTTTTGCTTGCAAAGGCATGGTTGTTTCCTGGCTAATTTTCATATTCCTCTCAGGGCCTTGTTCCAGCATTGATTTGGAAGACTCCCTTTTGTGACCAGTCTTGTTCATCGCCCTGTTCGCAGCTATTCTGAACAACCAGCTTGCTTTTCAATAGGGTTTGCCGCATGCCCCCCAGGCAATTTTGGACCGCCTCCTAACTGGCTTGCACTCATCAAAAAACGGGGCCCCTCCACCACTTAGTTGGCATCAAAATCAGTGGACGTGTCCTACCAGCTCTGAGGATTTCACGTCTGAGAGCAAACTTCTCGTAGCACGCTCAAAACATGCGTCAAATCCCGCCTTTCGCTTTGGCTCATTTCAACACATGGCTGCTTCAAGGCATGCCCGAGCGGCGACGGTCCTGCTGCTGTAGCTCTCAGAACAACATCGACATCGGGCAATTCGAACCGCAGAAATCGCCACATTGAGCACCACTCCAGTGCCATGGCAGCCCGCAGCCGCGGAAGTGTTCTAAGCCCCCAGCCACGGAAGTTGTTGGCATTGGGGTTGACGCGGCGGCCGTAGCCAGCCTGGCGCAGAGGGGAACCCACACCCGGCGGCCTGGTGGTTACGGAGCCAAAGACACGCAAGACTCGTCTCTAGCTGACGAAGGCCTCCCCAAACTCTCAATGCGTGGCCTTCCGTACCGAGGGCGGACAGCCAACAGCTAGAAACGGCCTGTCCACTTTGATTGGAAAGAGGGCCTCGGTTTGATCGCCCGAGACTCAGATTGGTCAAGGGAGGCTGTCCAGCCATCCAATATAAATTCAGCCTTGCGCCGTGCCAACTAACCTCTCGGCCCTCGTCTTGCCTGCACGCGTGGCCCTCCGCCTGTAGCCAGGATCGTCTTTCCTGACAGTCTCAGAGCGCACAAGCCTTTCAAGAGCTCATGTGACACTGCAAGGAGATGATCTGCAAAAGATCGAACAAACAAAATAGACAACAAACCAAACCAAACCAAACAGAACAAAGCAAACTAAACAACAAAACAATCAAAACAAGTAAACAAACAAACCAAGCAAGACCGATTGCTATGCATTCAAAAGCAATCATCGCTCTCACGCGCCTGTGTTGGTGGTGCTGCGCTGGTACCAGCCACGCGCCTTTGAAAGAAACACAGCAGCGACGAATGGTTCATTGAGACGACAAACGACTACAGTGTTGCCTTTTGCCTCAGATGACGTGGATCATGCATCTGGAATCGTGCAAACTCGGCCAGTGAGCAAGCATCTCTCAGCACCATCAAGAACTCGCTTGAGCAAAAACAAACACTCAAAACAAATGACGGCCCCAGTTTTGCTGCCAGTTTGAAACCTGTACAAGTCACTTTCGATTTTCAGACCCAGCATCCATGGTGCCCCGCCGCGTTGTCCTGGTTGAACGGATCTCTGAGCTGCCGCTCCTGGCACCGGATCAACCCGAGGGAACACGAGAGATGCATCTCCAAGCGCAGGTGGTTGAGGCTTGGGGCGACCCGAAGCGATCATCTTTACCCACCTGTCTCACAAAGCGGAGAGCTCACAATGGCATTCTGCCGTCTTTTAGCTTGAAACAAGACCTGCCACCTGCCTAATTGGGTTGCCCTCGTCAATGCCTGACGCTTCATTCCGCAGCGCGCATGGTCTGTTCTATCCAATAAGCCGCTGGTCACAGCCTAGATGTGAATGAAAGTCAGCATGCTTTCTGCGGTGATGCATCATAAATTGCCCCGTGCAGCTTTCCAACATAGTCTTGCGAGGAGGCCGTTTGGCGAGGGGGTCCTTAACCTGCTATTCACAAGCGCTAAGCCCCCCCAAAACCAGACACGGGTGAAGTATCTTGCTTCAAGTCGTGGACTTAACCGCGTGTCACGGCCGAGAAACACCATGTCTGCCCCGTCAGCCCATCGTCATCGCGGCCCGCGGCCGGAGCCATTGAAATGTCCCCACGGCGCGGCCACGCTGCCACCACAAAACGATAGTGAAGCAGAGGATGCCCCTTCGCGGCACGCCCTTCCTGAGCCCCGCATGGCGTGACCACGAAGCAACAGTCCACCCGTCGTCATCATGGCGTGGTCGCCATTTCCCCACGGCACGACCGCAAAACCGCATCAGCCAGAACGGTCTTCAGTCTTGGCGCGCGGTCAGGACGTCGCCACGGCCACAATAAGACCAACGCCGGACCCTTAGATTCAACTAAACGAGACCCCAAACAGCAGACGATTTTGGGAAAAGCACAGCCACAAACTTACCCACAATCTGCCCACCGCATACGCGGTTCGCAAAAGAAGTCAGCGGCAGCAGCGCAGCAGCAACATCTCGAATACATACCATGCTCCTCTATTTAAAAAGAAAGGGGTTCATGATTGCCTCAGTTGAAACAAGAACACCTCCAGCTGAGGCGCTCCCTGCTGCCTTTTTTTGGGGGGCAAATTCTCTCCACGGTCGCCTTTTCAAAGACCTTCTCCGCGTGCCGGAGCTCTCGGTCCCGGCCGCCCATCTGGATCTCGTCCTGACAGGGAGAGGCGGTGGAACTCCACAGGTGGCATGTGGCTTTGGCTCAACAAACCGGAATTCCAAAATGGAGAACTATGGACCAAAACCTGCGTTACCTGCCGTGTTCAATTTTGAGCCGCACCCATGTGGAAACGGACTTTATGTGTCTGGCATGGGGCAAGAATCTAAGAACGTGTGTGACCGGGAGGCTGCGGCTCGATTCGGACGCAAGAAGCAGAGACTCCACAATGCTCAAAGCTCTAGCCAAAGCATTGTTCATGAGTTGAAGAGCCACGGGGCTCTACAATCCTCACGAAACGGCTGAAACCTCAATGTCAAGCAAGCAAACGTGTCCCAATGCCCTGTACGTCTCTTGCAAAGGGGCATGGTGCGGTCAGGTATTCTTTAACACTCCCAGACCAGCAGTCCAGGCCTTCTAATTCTAGCAGGGGGGTGGGAAGAGGCCGTGCTCGCCTTGATGCGCAATCTTTTCTTATTGAAAAGCATCAAGCCCGCGGCAGTCTTGAAGACGTAAGCGAGGTCTGCGCTGACTATGTGCCAAAGACGATGACAAGATCACAACCGTACTACAGTAGACATGCAACACTTGCAACAACATCCTGCTGCGGCCTGGGATTTAGCCACATCTTGTCATCACATCCAACCTAAAAATGCTGCCTCTTTCAGGCAACCTGACATGCACCTTGCCGTTGTGGCAGAAAAACATGGCATGCAAAAGCCGCAAGCGACTGTGAAACATGATCAGCAAAAGCAGCTTCAAACCAAGACAGGAATTATTCTGGCACTGCAAACAAGATATCATATCATCATATTTGCTCCATTCTAGCGGAATAGACTTAGACTTTCTTGTCTGGTGCATAACTCATGCAGACTCTTTGCTGTCAGCTTCCGGGATAGCCTTTCACATCCTTCGTCGAGGGACCTGGGCAAAACACAGGGTCTTTGTTGATCTACACAATCTCACATGCGTACTTTGTGTGTATGCACGCATGCATTTAAGGTTAGGTTCGGTTAGGTTGGGGTGTCATGGTAATGTTCAGATATGCAATGTGTGGTAATCTTGTGTTGTAGTTCTGACCCTAACACGCGCCTCACCTGTAGCTTGCACCGCTGGCTCTGAGAACGGGGCTCAACCCCCGCGGGTAGGGACCTGGCACATGTTTCATGCGAAACGGCAGCACATCGCCACCCCTGCGCCAGCCGAACCATGCAACACGCCAGGAAAACACACCTCGGACTGCAAATCTGCCGCCTATCTGCTTAGCCTTCAACCTTGTGTCGCTGGGCGATCCAAGCAGGAAACATGTCCTTGGTACGGTACAAATGGAAAACACGTCCACATGCGCGACGGGCATCTTGCTCGACTTGTGTCTCCGGTGCCTCCTCCTCTAAACATAGATACCGACACACAGCGACGTGCCTAAGCCCCACACCCCGGAGAAAGGCTTTCCGAAGTTCTACTCATCTTCAAAAGGCCCGTAGTTCAAGCGTTCGAAAAAACCTATTCCTTATGTCCTTCCGCGCTCGAAAAGCTTACTCTCGGATGCCCGGTGGATTTCCATGGGAAGAGAAAAGGGCATCTTTTTTTTGCTGTTTGGTTGACTTTGAAGGGGAACCCTTCCCCCCAAAAAAATTGGAAAACTGGGCACCACTGGGCCCACGGGAACTTGAGCGGCCAAAAAACCGCCCGCGCTCCGTGCCGCGTGGATTTGGAATTTTTCCTTCTCGCGCCTGAGCGGCGGCTGGAGTTGGACCTCCGCACGCGGCCCTTCAGCTCCTTGCCTGGCAATGGTAAAGGACATGGCTGTGGTGGTCAAAACCAATGGGATCCCATTTTGGTTGGTAGGTGAATTCACCACCCATTTTAGGTTTCCTATTTTAGTGGTTGGATTGAATCGGATGTTCACTGGGGGTACGGGCTTTTGACCCATGGCCACATGGACGAGCTAGTGAGTCCCCTTGGTGGGAAGCTCCATGTGAGTCTCAACTGATTGTCCCTAACAAATTGACCCATCAACTGATATTTGGCCATGGTCTTTTCAAAATCCAAATCGGGTAGCCGAACATCCGATTCAATCCAACCACTAAAATAGGAAACCTAAAATGGGTGGTGAATTCACCTACCAACCAAAATGGGATCCCATTGGTTTTGACCAGCCACACGGCACGCACATGTCCTCCCCGTTCCTCAGTGGATTGACTCGGATTCACCCAACGAGTTTGTTTCCCGCAAAAACGAAGTTCTGAATTTGGGGGAAGGCCATTGGTTTAAAAACACGAGAAACAACGAGATACTTCAACCACTACATGGGAAAGGTTGCGTGCATGGTCAAATTTGACAAACCAAAAGTATTGATCAACCCCCAGATGTGCGGCAAGGTGAGGGGGGCAGAATCCTCTCCAGTTCGATTCGTGTGTTACAAAAAAAAGATCTCGAAAACCAGCTGTTCAAGCTGGCCAAAGGAAAGCTGTTCTTCATGTGTTTATTCCTGCACCTGCTTGAATGGCCAAAGGAGAAGCAGATTTCATTGTGTGAAAAACTTTGATGCCGTGTAGCGACTTTCAACAGTGGGGTTTGGACACCGTGACATCTACTTTTAGTAAGCGGAGAAAAACATTCCGAAAACTAAGGCAGTGGTGATGCTGCGGGTGCCCATCACTTTAGCCTACGGACCAGAGCGACATCAACTTTTGGTAAGCGGAAACAAAGTTTCTTGAAAAAGCTGGCGGGTTGGCCGCTTTCGCCAACACAGACCGTCAAAAGCAGGCCGAGTCATGTCGGGCTCGATTATTGTAAAGACTTTTGGCTTCGAATGACATCGAAGACTCGCGTTCAGCCGCGACCAGTTGCCTGCCATTGGGTGTGGCTCAAAATTCAAGACCTAGGGTTCCGCAGGTTTTAGTCTTTGGTTCCCTTTACCAAGGTGCCGTTTTGGTAACAGTTTTTTGAGCCACAGCCATGTATCAATTTATGTTTCTGAACGGGTCTCAATGGGACAGTCTCCCAGCGACCCAAACCCTCGGGGTGCACCAGGCAGCGCGATTTAAGTCGGCGTTATTTGCGCCGCAGCCCCTGCACGTCCCATCCGCCGGCCCGAAACGCCGCCTGCCGGTCCTGCCGGAGGCCGGCCCTGCGCTTGAGGAAATGCTGGGTGCACCAGGGGAGTTTCCGGGGCTGGGGTCATGTCTTAAGCTCACTGGCTGAGTGGATGGCCCAAAAAAAGTCCAAGCTTTATATTTACTACTAAAATGGTCTTCCCAAAAAGTTTAAAGTTCATGAACTCAGGAAGTGAGTAAGGGAACACGGGGAAATATGGGTCTGTCTGTTTTTCAGGGTCCCTTTTTGAAGGAACCCCACCATTTTGAGGGTCCCCAACAAATGAGAGACCCATGGGAACTTTGAAGGGAGCTGAAACACATTCGGGCCAACACGCTGGTGTTGCTGGTGAATCCTCCTGCTGGATTGACTGCAGTGGGATTCTTCGGGGCATGCGGTAGGAGTTCAGCTCAAGTCTTTGGGAGTTTCCCCACCTGGAGAGGCTTCCTGGCTATCTCCACCACCTCCTGGACATCCTGACAGGCTCAAACCGAAGCAATGGCCGTGGGAATTCCCAGCGTTTTGCAAGGAACGACGGCAGTTCAGGCGCAAAACACCGGGATTCTGCTTGTGAGCTGATGATCGGGTACGAGCACATTGGCACAACGCCAATACCGACAGATTCAAGGAGGATGGTGCTCTTGTGCCGGCCATCTTCCCGCACCTCTTCCGGGTCCTCTGCCACCGACTCCACTTCTGCCTCCATACCCACCTCGTCAGGAAGTTAGGAGTTAGCACCTTCGTCCCACAAGCGTTAGCTTGATTCACCAAAACCAATGTCATGTCAAGCTCCTCAGTTGTAGAGTCGGCAATCCTGCTTGGGCGAAGCATCAATTCTGCAACTCACTCCTCAACACTGTTGGGGTCTTAGCTGGCAGTCCTTGATGCCAAGTGACAAAGGGCTGTGGGTTAAAACCCGGTACCCCTGGTGAACTCAAAATAGGTGGTACATGGGCCCAAAATGGAGGCATAGGCTATGACCCATGGCCATAGAAGTCTCGCATCTTTTGCGCAAGCCACATGCCAGTCACCATTTGGGATGCACAGCAGGCAGCCGGTAGCCATCTCTCACTTTGCACGCTCAAGCAGCTTCAATATGTGAGGGACTGCAATAAGCGAAAAGGCAGACTGGCAACCAAACACTCAGGCAGGTAGACGCCAAGTTCCGACTGAACCTAAGGCGCCATTCAGTGCGCCACAACATCTTTCCATGCGCCTCTTCGGCCTCATCACATGTTGCCAGCGGCACTTTCTTTGGCGCGGCCATCACCTGACCATGTCCGGCTTTATGAACCTTGAAAGTGCCTTTAGAAACCCGCTGAAATACGATCAAGACATATTTTCTCTCCTGAGAAAAACATAAGTATGTCAGCTGACTGTTGTAAGCACTTTTGGGGCTAGTGTCAAGGGAGGATTGCCAGGAAACGTACCATGCGCCACCACGACGTTCCAGCAGAGGCTTCCCGTTGTACAATGCCACATCAAATAGCTGACAAGGGCTCTCGGCTCTTGCCTCAAGCACACCTTGGAGTGCCTCCTTTTGCTATCCGAACAACATGTGTGTGCGCGTGTTGTGCATTATTCTCAATCTGAAGGACAAGTGCTCAGGCTGAACGGTATTGGGCAGCAGCAACATGCTCTTTGAGAGCCCCTGAAGAGTCTTGCCTAGAAAAAATTGAACCACGGGAAAGCGCAGGGCGCAGGTCCAGCGTAGGTCAAAGCAATTAAGACAAAGGAGGCACGGATTCCAGGACTCCAAGATCAGACATTTGGGCTCCAAACTGCTGTGCCTTTGGGTCGCGCGTCAGCTGCTCTATGGGCCCGGGTGCCTGGCAAATGGTGTGACAAGCAGGCACCTCCAGGCAAGGCTTGACAGCAACCACCACACGCTTGAAAAGGCTCCCGTAAAATCCGCCGACATTGCTCGGCGTGTCGGATACTTACTAGAGGATAGAGGATAACCCCCCCCCCTAACCCCCCCCCCCCGCCCGACGTCTATTACGTAGGTTTTTTTTGGGGGGGGGGGGGGTCCCCCACGTACCGCGCGGCAATTTGATGACGTTCCACTAAACGTAGTCTTCGGGGAGCCGGTGTCGCAAAACAGGGGTCCCAGGCTCGATTCCCCCTGCCGGCTTTTTTGCTGGCTTGGGCTTCCTGCATCCTTTTGCCGAAAATCTGGAAAAACTCAATGTTTTTGGACGTCCTCTTTGCGAAAACGCTGGAAAAACCGTGTTTTTTGCGGGAAATACATACATACATGCATGAATGCATGCATACATACATACATGCATGCATACATACATGCATACATGCATACATGCATTACATACATACCTACCTACATACATACATACATACATACATACATACATACATACATACATACATACATACATACATACATACATACATACATACATACATACATACATACATACATACATACATACATACACATACATACATACATACATACATACATACATACATACATACATACATACATACATACATACATACATACATACATACATACATACATACATACATACATACATACATACATACATACATACATACATACATACATACATACATACATACATACATACATACATACATTACATACATACATACATACATACATACATACATACATACATACATACATACATACATACATACATACACATACATACATACATACATACATACATACATACATACATA
Organism: Effrenium voratum; assembly: GCA_963377175.1. NCBI lineage: Eukaryota > Dinophyceae > Suessiales > Symbiodiniaceae > Effrenium > Effrenium voratum. Next base: position 141,079 of record CAUJNA010003414.1, read on the forward strand.
CATACATACATACATACATACATACATACATACATACATACATACATACATACATACATACATACATACATACATACATACATACATACATACATACATACATACATACATACATACATACATACATACATACATACATACATACATACATACATACATACATACATACATACATACATACATACATACATACATACATACATACATTACATTACATTACATTACATTACATTACATTACATTACATTACATTACATTACATTACATTACATTACATTACATTACATTACATTACATTACATTACATTACATTACATTACATTACATTACATTACATACATACATACATACATACATACATACATACATACATACATTACATACATACATACATACATACATACATACATACATACATACATACATACATACATACATACATACATACATACATACATACATACATACATACATACATACATACATACATACATACATACATACATACATACATACATACATACATTACATACATACATACATACATACATACATACATACATACATACATACATACATACATACATACATACATACATACATACATACATACATACATTACATACATACATACATACATACATACATACATACATACATACATACATACATACATACATACATACATACATACATACATACATACATACATACATACATACATACATACATACATACATACATACATACATACATACATACATACATACATACATACATACATACATACATACATACATACATACATACATACATACATACATACATACATACATACATACATACATACATACATACATACATACATACATACATACATACATACATACATACATACATACATACATACATACATACATACATACATACATACATACATACATACATACATACATACATACATACATACATACATACATACATACATACATACATACATACATACATACATACATACATACATACATACATACATACATACATACATACATACATACATACATACATACATACATACATACATACATACATACATACATACATACATACATACATACATACATACATACATACATACATACATACATACATACATACATACATACATACATACATACATACATTACATTACATTACATTACATTACATTACATTACATTACATTACATTACATTACATTACATTACATTACATTACATTACATTACATTACATTACATTACATTACATTACATTACATTACATTACATTACATTACATTACATTACATTACATTACATTACATTACATTACATTACATACATACATACATTACTTACGTACTTACTTACTTACTTGCTTACATACATACATACATACATACATACATACATACATACATGCATGCATACATACATACTTATGTACATGCATGCATACATACGAGAGAGGGAGATTGGGGAGAGAGAGGCTTGGGGGGATGGGGAGGATGGGAGCAGAGGGAGGGAGAGAGGACGACAGAACACACAAGGGAGACAAGGAAGAGAGGAAGAAGGAGAAAAGGGAGAGGACAATGTCGGCGGACTGAGCCGGAGGCTCTAAAGTTTGCAGTGCGGGATGAATTTGTGCTCAAGCTGTGCGATAACCAAGCGGCTAAGTTTGTTTGCGAAAGGCAAGGGATGCAAGCATTGTATGGCTATGAATTTCAATGGGGACAAGTCATGTCCACCGAAGGGTCCCCTGTCAATATTCATACTCATATTGATGTGTAGCATCGAATCATGGCTCGGACAGCACGGCTCGCTCCTCGCCATCGTCATCGTCTGCTCGGTACGAGACAACAACCTGGCAACCAGGCCATTCTGCACAACCCAGGTTCTTCTTTTTTGGGGGGGAGCCCTCAAAATGGTGGTCAGCGCTTGCGCCTTTTTTTGCGCAGAGTCTGTCGCAGAATCCTTGTTGGACTCGATGCCTCTTGTGCTGTCTTACCCTGCCGCGATGCTCCCAACGAAGAAGCGCTAGCAGCGCTATGCGATGGCGTCCAGAAATGCGCTCTGCAAGTCTGCATGTGCCAATTCTCCGGTGCTGCGGAAAAACTGCTGGAACAGGCTGTCGTTGTCGGTGAAGAGGGCCCTTTTCAGCTCCTCATTGAATCGATCCTCCAGAAGATCCGTCAGTCTCACACAACTTTTCAAGATATCTTCCCAAAGCCTCGCGATGCCTCGCGTTCAGCTGAACATGCCTGCCATGTATTTTTGCGTGCTTGTTTTCTTTGTTTCAAACCCCGGCCTTGTCCTCGATCTTTGCGAGGATCTCATCCACATCCTCGGGCCTAGAGGCTTTGCAGTCCTGCACGCGGATATTCTTCAGCGGCGAGGTCTTCTTGCCGGACACCGAGTCCTTGCTGTGGACCTAAGCGCCATTGGCAACGCTCGGGACTCCGGACCTTTCTGATTCGGACACACGGGCACCGTGCCCGGCCCTAATCACAATCCGTATCCCGCTTAATCCCCGTTCTACTTTATCCGTCATCTCCGCTGCAAATAGTGCGTCAACACTCGTATGTTGGAGCATGGGAAATCTATGTGACCCATCATCTGTAATCCGCAAACTCTATTCCGTAAACCGCATGATCCGCAATCCGCTAATCATTGGGCATTAGTTTTGAACAAGCAAACCTAGATGAGCAAACAAGTCTATCAACCTCAGCCATACAACCATCAACCCCAACAACGCGAAAACAAACCCTTACAAAACACCCATAGACAGTTCAAAACATCCCCAGAAACCCCACACAAAAAAAAAGACCCCGAATCTCCTTTTGAAGCCATAAACCCCCCAAAACATCCCAAAACATCTCCTTTTGAGGCGACTCAACATCCCACAACCCCCAAAAATATCCTTTTGAGGCGTCTCACATCTGTTCCCTCCGCCCTCCAGGTTGTGGCCCAGCGGCGACCAGGCGCTGCTTGAGTGCCAAGCGCCGGGCCTCCACCAGTTCTGCCACGCACCAGGCCCGCGAGAAGATCTGCAGTGCCTCCGCCCGTCACTCGGAGCCGTTGGTTGCTTGGTTGGTTTGGTTGGTTGGTTGGTGGGTCGGTGGGTCGGTGGGTTGGTTGCTTGGTTTTTGCCTACCGCACGTAAGACTTACGACCCCAGAATTTGTTTCAGGGTTGGTTTTCTTGCTGCCCGAAGGCAAACTTCCGAGGTTTGGGGGGGGGGGGGGTTCTTACTACATATGTATGTATATGCGTGTATATAATATATATTTATATACCAGGGAGTAGAACCACCTACTAAAACGACCAATGGAACGGGGGTTCGGGCGCTTCCCAAATGTCCCTGCGCCCTCAAGAAACACACACACACACACACACACACACACACAGCAGCTTGGTCAGTGCTAGTCACCTTGCAAATTCGAGAGAACCCGTACGATGTCCTGTGATTCGCAGGTCATGTAAGATTGCGGAGTGTAGAAAGATGCCTGCAAAAATGGCGGGACACATGCTTTGCAGCTTTCAGGAACGAGCAAAATCAATGGGGTCATAAGAAAGGTTGTAACTTGTAACCTTGCTCTGTTTGGCTTGGTTGGTCAGTGGGGCGGGCGGTTGGCGGGTGAGAGGTGTGGTTGCGAGCTAGGAGGCTTTGCTTGCTCTGCTTGAGCCAGCGCATCCTGCGCCTCTCGTCCGTTTTTCTGTTTTTAGGCGCTTCTTGGCTCAGAAGTGTGGTTGGTTGGTTGGTTGGTTGGTTGGTTGGTTGGTTGGGTGGGTGGGTGGGTGGGTGGGTGGGTTGGTTGTTTGGTTGGTTGGTTGGTTGGTTTGGCTGGCTGGCTGGCTGGCTGGGTGGGTGGGTTGGTTGGTTGGTTGGTCGGTTCACCTGAGTGACAGAGAATCATCTCACATCAACCGGGCAACCAAGCAGAAACCAGTCTCGCGTGAGTATGGACGGAGATGAATGAAGTGGAAGGAAGAGACCTCCAAAACAAGATCCGGACCTCGCGTTTTGGCCACCGCAGAGGACCGGGCAGGGCATCCCATTTGCCCTGGAAGATGACCTGACGACCTGTCGGGGTAGATGTTGTTCGAACACTTCCGGATATGCATGTCCTTTGCCTGCCACACTATGGCAAGCAAAGCCCCGCATGTGCCACACACGAGCCTGATCCACTGCCACAATCTGCCAGAAGCCACGCTGATGCCTGAATTTGCCGAAACAAGAAAATAAATCCTAACTTGTCCACACGGCCCCGAACGCTCCTTCCATGAATGAGCCGCACCTCTTGACATTGGCTGATACACCAACTGCTTTAGTTCGCGACATTCGTCAAAACATCCCTCTTGCGCAAACTTCATTGCAAGGTGTTTTCAAGCTTGCAAAGAAATGCCATGCTCCACAAACCCGTGCGGCACGGGCACGCAAGTCTGACTGCTCCAAGACCAGCAGCACTTGGCTATGAGAATTGCTTGAGGGCATGTGTGCGACGGGAAACATTGCTTGACGAGTGTGAGAACAACACGAGCTGCAGCTCCAGCTTGAAAGTCGCAACTGTTCAGCCACGTGCAGCGCGCGAAGCACACCGCCGCAGCTCCAGGTTGCAGTTTGCAACTGTTTAACGCAAGCCAAGAGACGGCAAAAAGAAGGGGTCGCTGGCCCGACTGGGAGTAGATCTGTACCAAGGTATGTAACAGCAACGCAACGAGGTGTGCAACGAGGCATAGCAAAGTGCAGTACGCAAAGCGCAGCTCCCAGCCTGAAAGTTGCAACGGCTCAACAAACGCCAAGTCTTGACGGGAAAGGGGGGGTCGCTGGCCAGAGCTGGGGTTGTCTGTAACGAGGCGTGTGACGGCTACGTACCGAGGTGTGTACCCAGGCATAATACAGCGCAGTATGCGCAACACACCTCCGCAGCTCCAGCTTGAAGTTTGCAACTGTTCAACGCAAGCCAAGCAACAGCAAAAAGGGGGGCCGCTGGCTCGGGCTGGGGTTTGGTCTGTAACGAGGTATGCAACGCAGGCGCGAAGAGGCGTGTACCGAGGTAGCACAGAAATGTGTTTTTCCCCCTGTTCGAACTTTCATTCTGAATAGCAAGCCCTCTGCAATGACTCTTCAGCGAAAGCATGCTCTGCAAAAGAGGTGTGCAACGAAGTTGTGTAACGAGTGGTGTGCAACGAGCCAGCGGGTCGTTACAAACCCCTCAAACAATTCACACCCTGTCAGTGTTTCCTTCATCGTGTCTCTCCTTGCTGTTCTGGGCGCTAATATGATAACTGGAGAGGGAACAAGTGTGTTGCAGCAAGCGATACAACACAGGAATGCCAAGCAGCTTGCCCAAGTATCCAAGCATTGCGTCGAACTTGTTAAGCTCGCATTCATCCCGGGAATCGTTGAAATACTTTTGTGCGCCGCAGTTGCACGTGCAGTATATCTTCTTGGTGACGGAATCGCGCCGCTTCAAGTCCTAGCCAGCTGCGCTTTCTCTTTTTTTGGCACCTACAAGTTTAAAAAAAAATTGAGCCCTGCGAAGGGCAGACACACAACCTGCCACTGCTGCCCAGACTCATAAAGCCGCCAGGCATCCTCGTTTACTGGAGGCGCGACGCCGAAGCCCCCGCAAATGCTGGCGTGCTGGTTGATGGAGAAGGCGCAGATCCAAATCACCACGTCCAGTCGGTCGCTCTTCTCGCACTGCGCCCTCAGCTCCTGAAGCAGGGACAGAGTTCAAGCGGGCTGGCAGTCGGCCCCAGAGGTTCATACTTATTTAGGTTCGTAGTCTTGCGATGCCTCCGTTTGTGGGCAAGGAAGAAAGGGCCATACTTTCCTGTGCATTTTGAGGAAGCGTTTGCTCGGCTGCAAATGTTCGTCATGTCCTGATTGAAACCCTTGACATCGAGGAGACTTGCCTCGTGTGGACACCAGGCACTGTTGCATATGGCTATGGGTCAAAGTTCTTACCCCCACTCAACATCCCAATCCCCACTAAAACAGACTAAAATCGGTGGTGCACCTACCCCAAAATTGTACCATTGGCTTTGACCCACAGCCATATGACACCCAACATACACAGACGCGTAAAGGAGCCTCTGGCATGCCCAGCATTCTCTCCTGGATACCCCTGGAGCTGCGAAGAGTATCCAACACGACGTCGTATGTCACGTTGTAGAGAACACCTGCCACCACTGCCGCCACAAGGTCCCCGAAAAGGTTGTCCCAGTTGTGGGTGATCATCACCTCCGCTTGTTGCGCCTCTGCTTCCTTGATCTGAGAAAGTGGATAAGTGAATCAGCGATGGTAAAATGACAGCAACAAAGTCTGCACACCAAGTACCATTGACCGCAACTCGTCTCGTTTTGGTGAGTTAACCTGCACTCTCAAAGGATCCCGACCCGAACACGGGACAAAAAATGACCCCTGCCTTTCAATATATATATATATATACATTATATATATATAGATATGTGTCCCCTGCCACGCACAAAGGGGTCTTAATTAGTCTGAATTGGGGGCCTTTGCGCCTGTCATACATTCGGAGATGTGGATATGATACGGGTCCCTTTTCGCACGCGAATCCGATTCAGGCATGTTGTATCCCCCACGAAGTTGGGGTCAACTGGATTTTCCCAACAAGGCCTGGAGTCGATTCGCTGAAGACTTCCGCACCAGTTGGCGCTAGGTTTTGTGGAAGGTTTCCCCTTTTAAAGGGGTAGGTGTGTCTTTTAGGGGACCCCGCAAAAAAATGGTGGATGTTTTTGGCACAGCAAAAGCAACTTCCCCTGCATTGCTGCTCTGCGAGCTCATGCGTCTGCTTGCGTGCACCTTCTGCTGCTACGAGCTTCCATTGAAAGTAATCCTTTCACAAGCCTCCGCTACATTCCTTGCAGCATGGTGCTTTGTCGACATGTCCAACTCTTTGTCTTGCGGCTTGCTGGTATGTATGTATGTATGTATGTATGTATGTATGTAGGTAGGTAGGTAGGTAGGTATGTGTATGTGTATGTTTATCTATGATCATATAGGATCAAGTGACAAACTTGCAGTCAGACGGATTTCGCGGTAACACGTCCCTTGTTAGGGTTGCCATGGAGGCGAACGAGGATCCTGGATTTGGTTCCCTCCCTGTTGATGGGCGAGTGAGCGAGTTTCGCGTGGGCTTGGTAGAGGCAATACAAACATAACATACATACACTACATACATTAAATACATACTTGACTTACATTCATACATACATTACATACATTAAATACATACTTGACTTACATTCATACATACATTACATACATTACATACATTGCATACATTGCATACAGAGGCTTGGCGCTGCGCGCGGAAAACAAGCGAACCACGCAGAGCGGAAAAAAACAACCAAATGTGCGGAAAAACAAAGCACAGTCTCTGCGGAAAAAGCGGACCCTCCTGAAAGGGGATCCGCTTTTCGAGCTGGAATCCGGCAATCCAGCTCGAAAAGCGGATCCCCAGCCAATCCCTCCTGAAAGGGGGCCGTGATGAAGGGATCCGCTTTTCGAGCTGGAATCCGGCATTCCAGCTCGAAAAGCGGATCCCCAGCCAATCCCTCCTGAAAGGGGGCCGTGATGAAGGTTGTCTTGGGGATCCGCTTTTCGAGCTGGAATCCGGCATTCCAGCTCGAAAAGCGGATCCCCAGCCAATCCCTCCTGAAAGGGGGCCGTGATGAAGGTTGTCTTGGGGATCCGCTTTTCGAGCTGGAATCCGGCATTCCAAAAGCGGATCCCCAGCCAATCCCTCCTGAAAAGGGGGCCGTGATGAAGGTTGTCTTGGGGATCCGCTTTTCGAGCTGGAATCCGGCACTCCAGCTCGAAAAGCGGATCCCCAGCCAGTCCCTCCTGAAAGGGGGCCGTGATGAAGGTTGTCTTGGGGATCCGCTTTTCGAGCTGGAATCCGGCATTCCAGCTCGAAAAGGGGCCGTGATGAAGGTTGTCTTGGGGATCCGCTTTTCGAGCTGGAATCCGGCATTCCAGCTCGAAAAGCGGATCCCCGGCCAATCCCTCCTGAAAGGGGGCCGTGATGAAGGTTGTCTTGGGGATCCGCTTTTCGAGCTGGAATCCGGCATTCCAGCTCGAAAAGCGGATCCCCGGCCAATCCCTCCTGAAAGGGGGCCGTGATGAAGGTTGTCTTGGGGATCCGCTTTTCGAGCTGGAATCCGGCATTCCAGCTCGAAAAGCGGATCCCCAGCCAATCCCTCCTGAAAGGGGGCCGTGATGAAGGTTGTCTTGGGGATCCGCTTTTCGAGCTGGAATCCGGCATTCAGCTCGAAAAGCGGATCCCCAGCCAATCCCTCCTGAAAGAAGGCCGTGATGAAGGTTGTCTTGGGGATCCGCTTTTCGAGCTGGAATCCGGCATTCCAGCTCAAAAAGCCGTGATGAAGGTTGTCTTGGGGATCCGCTTTTTGAGCTGGAATCCGGCATTCCAGCTCGAAAAGCGGATCCCCAGCCAATCCTTCCTGAAAGGGGGCCGTGATGAAGGTTGTCTTGGGGATCCGCTTTTCGAGCTGGAATCCGGCATTCCAGCTCGAAAAGCGGATCCCCAGCCAATCCCTCCTGAAAGGGGGCCGTGATGAAGGTTGTCTTGGGGATCCGCTTTTCGAGCTGGAATCCGGCATTCCAGCTCGAAAAGCGGATCCCCAGCCAATCCCTCCTCAAAAATACCCGTCTGTACTGTATCTCGGGGTTGGCTCTGCATCCTAGCTGCTAAAATGCATGTGCCAACCCCAATTCTTTTTATAAAATGCAGAGCCAACCTCGGGATCTTTTTTCGTTTGAATTGATTAAATGCAACATACAACCTCCACAAGAAAAATACCGAAGGTCAGTCACCGCATTTTAGACAAATTATTTAAATTGATAAAATGCAAAGTGCCAACTTCAGAGGTTGGAACAATTCAGGATGCAGAATCCGTATATCCCGTATCGATCCGTATTGCGTCCGCCGTTTTTTCCGGGGATCCAGGAACCGCTGCGTCGGCCAGAGACATCTAAAATGCACGAGCACAGGTAGCTCTGCAAAACTGGCCGCAATTTTGCGGTGTGCCACATCATCGCACGACCTCAGTGGAAACATGTGGAAGAATCAGCATCGCAAAACAGATTAAAAAAAACAAACCAAAAACATGCAAAGCCACTCGAGCTCTCAACTTTTCTCCACTCGAGCTTGCAAATCTTGCATAGCCATGAGGCTGAGAAGATCATCTCAACCTCAAACATGCTCGTGCACAACTGCTACAAACTGTTATGCACACATCCATGCTCGGAAATCTCGGAAAGGAAAAACATAGCATATGTATGCCAGGAGCTCCTGTACACTTCTGACTGTGATTCATTCTGCAATGTCTGCATCTGCATGAGAATTCCTCATGGCGCGCCATCCTTCCAGCAATCTCTGCCTTTCTCCGGCTGAAAGCCGCTGCTCAATCGCGTATTGCACCAATTCAGGAAATTGTTCAATCTCGACTGCCAAATCGGGCTCTCCACCTTCATGGCTAGAAGAAGGTGTCGCATCGGACAAAGTCTCACTGGTCAAGGCGTTGATGCCTTCGTCAGCTAGCTGTCTCAGCATTGTGTCGTAAGCGTCTTCGCTCTCATCCGACCGAATCTCTGGTTCCGTCTGCGCCTCCGCATCCTTCTTTGGCTTTGGCTTCCGCAGCATGCAAAGCAAAATTGCAACTCCAATGCATCCCACCATGTTGGAAGTAATGAACCACCACACATTGTCTCGCACATCTGCAAATATTGCAAATGAAACAGTCTGGTCGCATCCTTGAAGAAGCATGCTGCACAATGCTGCAATTGCCTTCTGCGCTGCTCCAATCCTTCTCGCGCGCAAACCTTCATCGCTGCCATCTTGATGGTCCGACTTCTTCTGCTGAAGCTTCTGCAGTTCCTGCGTCAGCTCTGCCCCGACCAAGGCCGCCAGAATCCGCAAAATCCTCAAACGTCTTTCTCCCTGCGCTTTCGTGCCTGCATCTGCAACCATGCGTGATGCTGTGGGCTTGTTCGTGTGGGGCACCTGGACCTTACCTAGCGCTCGCTCGAGCTTGTAAATGGCCATGCTCAAACATGCAGGATAGCAACCAACATATGAAATGCACTTCTCACAGCTAGGCCCATGTCTGCAATTTTTCCAACAAGAAATGTTAGCGATGCAAACTGAGGGACAGACCTGTGATGAGACAGTACCAGCTTGTCGTTCTGGGAGATCTGGGAGCCTCAATGCAAAATAACACAAGCAACTTCAAGGCGGGGGGCAAGCTGACGACACGGACATAACGAGACGCTGGGAGCCTGGCTGGTGATGAGACCCGCCTAGAAACATTCGTGAAATTGTCTACGAGAAATCTAGATTGCACGTGCCAACATGCTGTAGTCAGACCTGCGCTGCAGCACGCACCGTGACAAGCCTACTTCCAATGAATCCACCAGCCTGTTGTGGTGGGTGCGTGGGCCGAGCAGTGAGACGAACGTGACAAGACTCTGGGGTCCTGGCAACTGGTAAAATCGAGAAGGATAAGCGATGAACACTGCGGGACGGACCTGATGAGACAGCGCCAGCTTGTCGTTCTGGGAGAATTGGAGGCCTCAATGCAACAAACAACCCGGAAAGCGGGGGGCGAAGTTGACGACACGGACATGGAGCCAGACCCGCCACCGCCTTGCAGGCGTGTGCCTGCCTTCGTCGCACTACCTGCATGGAAGCTTTTATTGTCTCATCATCAGGGGTCACAACAACCTCTTGAAAGGTTGGTACTGCATTCTATCAAGAACGCAACTGCAGAATCTCCAGGAGCGAGCTTCCTGGAACAGCCAGCTAAAATATGCTAAAATCTGCTAAAATGCACCGCTTGCTGAGAAGGCCGCTCGCAAATCATCTCCACGCCTTTCCACTGAGCTCTTCTTGCTCCCAGTTTGTGCAACTTGCAAAATGATGCAAAATGGCACTCACTGTGGGCCTGACCTGGCAAACAACTAGAGCGCACGCCACGTCACCCACGCCACCAGCCTGAGACATCCAGGTCCAGGCTGGGACGCCTCAAGCAAAAGACACAGCATGCAGCTGATAGAATGCAGAACCAAACCTGTTTGACTGCCACATGCATTTCAGCTCCCGGCCTTGTCAGAACAAATGCAAGAGCAGGATTCGCTGGTTTTGACCTGATTGCCAGGCAGACTGCACGTGACAACATGTTGTAGTCAGAATTCCAGTGAAACTTGAGGCCCGGTGATGAGACAGGCCACCAAGTTGTCGTTGCGGGCGCGCCTGCCGTCATCATGGAAACTCAATGCAAATTCACACGGGCAACCCTGAACAGATCTGAACATTCAGGTCAAGCTGCGATGCAAACGTGGCGCCGGTTTTTGTGTCTCATCGTGAGGGGTGGCCCAGAACAACCTCTTGAAATGTTGGTACTGCATTTTATCAAGACTACAACTGCAGAATCTCCGGGCCTTTTGGCGAGCGTGTTGGAGCTCCAGCTTCCTGGAACATGCAGCCAAAATGCACCAACCGCTTGCTGAGAAGGGCGCTCGCAAATCAGCTCCACGCCTTTCCACTAAGATCTTCTTGCTCCCAGTTTGTGCAACTTGCACAATGGCACTCACTGTGGGCCTGACCTGGCAAACAACTAGAGCGCACGCCGTCACCCACGCCACCAGCCTGAGACATCCAGGTCCAGGCTGGGACGCCTCAAGCAAAGACACAGCATGCAGCTGATAGAATGCAGAACCAAACCTGTTTGACTGCCACATGCATTTCAGCTCACTGTGGGCCTGACCTGGAATGAGACAGGCCACCAGCGTGTCGTTCTGGCGCGTCATCACAGAACCTGAGCCGGAGAAGCTGGACGTACGCTGACGTGAATAATTGCCACCTGCAAACTTTCAGACCTGCATCCTAGCCAAACTTGCTGCGTGTTTTTTTCATGTCTTTCTTTGGTGAGGGAGATCGCACGAGCACTCCACATTGACGACCCGCATGGCCAATACGGGCAATGCTCTGGTGGCCTCTGAGGGATCTAAGGTCTTGCTATGTCTTGCTAGCATTCACTGATCACTCAGGCCCGGTGCGCTCGCTTGCCTACTATTGCCCACATTGACAACCGCATGGTCAATACGGGCGATGATGCACTGGTGGCCACACTCTGCGGGGGATGATTTCAGATCTTTCAGCATCTTCCAGCTGTCACGCCAATCAGGTTTCATCAGTTTTAATTTATGTGACCCCGCATGTCTGGCCACATGCACCATCCATGCATTGCATTGCATGCATTTGCAATGTGAAATGAATGAACAATGGTGAAACTGCATGCCCTCACAAAGCCCCCAGCGTGGCCTCTGGGATTTCTTTCAGAAGCTTCAAGAATGGTCTCCGGTCTCCACTCTTGATTGCATCTGTACAATTCTGAAACACCCTGAAGACGCATCTGCTGAAGCGGGCTCGAGCAGCCACATCGCAGAACTCGGTTTCAAAAAACCGAGGTGCTCGTGCGATCACCTCGCTCCATTCCAACTCCTTTGAAGCATTTGGCAGCACAAGCTTGCCTGTGCTGGTGACCAAGGGCTTTGTTGGAAACTTGGAGTTGTACAGCTCCATCACTGCAACGAGCTGCTTCTTCATGAGCTTTCGACCGGCCTCGTTTTTCCGGAAATTGTCCGGCAGAGGCTCCGTGTCCATCTTGCTTTCACGGAATCGCACCGTCTTCAGCACGGGACCACATTGCTCATCATTGGAATCCTTCACTGCATTGGGGTATTTTGGCGGGACCTTCTTGGACTCCTTTACTGCTTTCGAATCCTTCTGATCCTTCTGATCCTTCTGAGTCTTCTGAGCCCTTGACTTCACTTCACGCGGCTCAGGAGGGGGCACCAGAAACTCCGCTGGCCAATGTGGCATCTTCTTCATGTTGCCCAAGGCCTCCAGTGTGTGCTGGTTCAAACGCACCCGGGTTCTGTCGTGCTCGTGGCAATACTCGGTGACATCCAGCTTGGTGGCAATGGCCGTGATGGGCACAACACAAGGGAGGCCATCTGCTCTCCCTACGTAGGCATCGAGGCCAGCACCAGTCCTGGGGAAAAATAAGATGCAGCACGATGCGACAAAGTGAAAAACAAGAAGTCACGTGCATAAAAGCAAACTGAAATATCTGAAATCGAGCATCTCTGGCTGAAGCGCAAGGATACGTAATGATTTCACCGCGTGAGCCGCAATCGGTACAGTCACAGGAAGTGCTTTGTTCTTCAGCCTCCGCCACACTGTGAGGATGATCCCAACTTCCCAATTGGCTTGGTGTTCTGCCACCGCAAACATGACAACGTCAGCAGTCCCAAAGGTCAGGCAATCTTCTGCCACAGACTCCAAGCTGAGCTCCTTTCGGGAACGTTCTGTCAATTTGATCCACGCTGCCAGACGGGATTGGCGCACGCCTGGCTCATGCTGTTCTTGCAATCTCAACTGTGATGCCTGCGCCTCCAACATGTTGTGCCAGTTCAAAGGCTTCTTTGGCTTCTTCAACCCAGCAAGGTTCCGCACATAACTGCAATCGCAGCCGTCTGCCTTTGAGTCACCATGCCTCAAAAACATGCACAGCGAGAACAACTCGGGTGCAATCTGCTCCAGAGTCTTGGCACCTCCACGCGGCTTTTTCAGAACATCAGTCAATGTCCTGGGCTTCTTGCCATCCTTGCCCTCAGATCTGACCGGGCCTCCCAGGGCTTAGGATCAAAATGGATCAAACACAAATTGCGAGAAACAAATAAAATGCACAAACCATGTTCTCACAACAAAATGCACTTTAACATACCTTAATAATGTTTTAGCGCCCGAGAACCTGGATTCTCAGCAATGTGCGCCAGCTCCTTGAGGTGCTCCCGCAATTCATCTGCTGCTGGACATGTCTTCCTCTGCAGCTGCAATGCTTCTTCTTCTGTGAGGTCTGGAATTGTGTCACCCAGCTGGGCAAACTTCTCCTCTTCTTGCAGCTTTTCAATGACAGCAAGTAAATCCTTTTGCTGGTCTGGGTCTTCCTCATCGGAGTCTTCCGCCTCTTCCTCGTCAAGCGCCACATGCTGGTCCCGAATATCCTGACACTCCAGGCAGGTCACCAGCGCATCTTTGAGCTGCTCCTGAATGGCTGTGTGATAAAGATGTTGGTTCAATTAGTAAAATGCATGTGCCGAGCATACAAGTGCATGTGCCCGATCAATCCTGCCTTGGTCTGCCCGGACATCAAGCTCATGAGCCAGACAGCTGCTTCGCACCCATCCTCTGCAGCTGCTTGGAACGCATCCTGCGATAGCTTCTTGTCTTTCAGGACGTCCCTGCTGAAGGCACTTGTCTTCATGCTGTTCATGTTCCTTCGAGTGACCTTCATGGAGCTCTGCAAATATTGTCGGTACGTAAACGCAGAGTTCGCAAATTGACCACGGCACATCCCGAAAAACATCTCCAGCCGGACTTCAGACAAGTAACGTGGGTTTCGCCAAAATTCTTCCACTGTGCTTGCCAGCAAAACCACTCCAGCTGCCAAATCCTTGAGATTTCGTGTTGTGATGGATGATAAGGAGAGCGTCCCCTTCCGAAGCCTCTTGCGTTGTTCCTCAGCTCTTGAGAGCATCATCATGATGTCCAGGCAGACATGCCCACAAACAGCAAGTTGCACTCGCTCCTGCGGACAGAGTCCGGTGTGGAGGATGGCGCTGAAAATGAAGGCAGTGATGGTGCTAAAGACCAACGTGCCAAGAAGGGCCCAATGAGGCTGTGGATCGTTCAGGTCAGGCACCGTGAAGACTGGTGACAAGAGGCACGCAGCTTGTTGGTCGGACATTCCGTCAGTACCGCACCAAGCAGCTGCTGGGCAACCGAATGCGAGGACCCCTGACACATCAACCCAATACTTGCCCAGAAATATGGTTCTGACATTCGATCTCATCTGTGACGCGACGTTTTTCTGCGCATGGCTGACCCCAGCAAGACAAACAATTGGCCGCTCACTGATCCCATCATGAGATGCATCAGGAAGCATGGCTGCTCTGTACTGCTCCATTCCTGGGATTCCGACCAACCCCAAAGGTTGGTAGTGCAAGGTTGGCCAGAAAGGCAGCCCTTGGATGATGTCTTCTGGCAGTGGCACATCTTTGCCAAGCAGCATGGCCTTGACCCATTGGTGTTTCGAGGCGTTATCACACAGAAGGACCCCCACATGCTTGCCTGCGGCTTCCAACACTTGGCCAACCATCACCAGCGTCTCGTAGAGCCCAAAGTTGGTGGACAGCAGGTCAGGAACATCTGGCTTTGTTGCTGCAAAGTCCATGGGCAAGCTGAGCAAGCTGATGCCCGGACATTTGTCCAAAACCTGAGCTTGAAAAAATCTAAATGGCAACTTCACACTGTGAGAACGTTTAGGATTGATAAAATGCACGCCACAAACACACGCCACAAACTGCAATTTATGGCGTCCAGCAACCGGGTCCCAAACTAAGCATTGCATGACCTCCCTGGCGCGTGCGATGGCCTTGGAGTCAATCTCGTCCCTGCTGAGAGGTATGCAGGCTTCGTCCTGGCCGCAAGTTGAGGCTCTGAAGCAACCTCCCACCATACATGGTCCCAGCCGAGTGCGAAGAGGAGCGAAGTCAGAAGTGAGGTAGGTTGCATCAAAAGCAAGGCATAGCAAAGGGCGCTTCTCAGAGGTGTAAGCCTGTGCTCGGGCCTGCTCGATGAACCGCATGTTGTTCTGAACCAAATGCTTGAAGTCAGCTCCAGGAATGGGGTCAGGAATACCAGCTGCTTCAAGCTGCGCAAAGTTCTGGTTCTGCGAGGTGTGGGCCAAGCCAAAAGTTCGCAGCAGAGTCTTGTTGCATCCGGCTATGGCTAGGGCACAGCCGGCTTCTGCAACAAGCGCCGTGTTGTGGTCAGTCAGAGACAAATGGCGCATTGTTTTGCAGCCCCGCGCCTGTCTATCAGCCTTCTCTGTGACTGCCACAAGAAGACCATGCAAAACTGGGTCCTGCGTCACTCCTCCACTGACAAGCTTCTTCACCAGCTGCAGGTCAGAGTCAGGCAAAGATCGCAGGCGCCCATCGCTGATGGCTGCACACAGCCGCATGGTGGCCTCCTTGCGGTCGTCTGTGCAGTCATTTACCACCACCTCGAGACATGGCTGCACCACCGAAGCCCGGAAATCACGCATGGGCCGTGTCTCCTTCTGCAGCGGAGTGCAGAGGAACTTCTTTCTCACTTCCGACTGCAAGTCAGCAAGGTCCATCTCAAACAGGTCAGACACCTGAGTACCTATCCCCTCAACAGACTTCAATGTCTTGGCACATTCTTCGACCTCTTGAACTGCTTGTGGACTGAGAAACAGCCTTGCTCGCAAGTAATTTGCACACAAGAGCTTGTACTGCAGCCTGCCAATGTTTCGAGCAACCCACCTATCATTGCCAAGGGAAGTGCAATGGAAGCACATGCTTCTGTCCTTGGATGGCCTGGCCACCTTTTCACACTCAGAGGATCGGAGCACTATGTCTTGATCTGTGACATGGCCTGACATCCGGCTTTGCATGGCCATATGCAAATAGTCCCTGACCTCTTCCATCATGGCGGTCAGCTTGGACGTGGGAGCTGACTTCAAGCTGAAGCCCTCACATGGGATCGCTGGAAGCAACTGGGCAGTGTCTTCTGTCCTGCCAAAACAGCGTTGCGCACAAGTGCAGCAGCAAACATTGTTTGATATGGTTTTGGCACGTGTGTTTTGAGTGTTTTGAAATGGTTTTGATTTGTTCTGAGCACAAGTGCGGCAGCAGCCCCTTGCCTGGCTGTCTGCATTGCCGCCATGTGCCGGCTGGAGCAAAGGTGCTGGTGGAAGTACTTGAGCTTCCGTCGATTGATCAAGTTGAAGATCACTGGCTTGGCCTTGTTGCCATTCGCAGAATTTTTGCCTCTTCGCTTGCTCACACAAACGTTGCACCTGATAGGAAAGGTCTTGCCAAATGTATACGGAGTGAGTACCGTGAACACATCACTCATGTTGTCCTCGATGTACTGCAAGGCATCAAACCCAGGCTCAGACTCCAAGATCTTGCTCCGCTCAATGATACTTTGCGCAACTTTATCCTTCACCCGTGTGCTCTGCGTGTCTTCCTCCTGTCGGGTGAAACTTCACTGCGGCTAAAATGCATGAGACGGGCTTTGCTCACCAAACCTGCTTTTTAACATTTAACTTTCAACATCTTTCAACCAGCGTCATGTTTGCTGAAAGTATCTGAAAGTGGGGCCTCCGAAGCCTGATCATCAACTTCACCATCCTGTAGGCACAGTTGCCCCGGAGCAGGCAGTGTAAAGTTGCATTGATGGAGCAGCAGCTTGCAAGCTTCGCACTCGAGACTGTCAATCGGAACATTCTCTGCCAGCTTGCTTTGCAGCGAAAGAAATCCACCACCGTTGCACTGAATAGTTTTGGATCCTGGAAGTCGCTTGAACTTTGTGTAATGCAGATTCTGGAAGCCTTTCCATGTGATGCCAAAGTGGGCAAGAGCCTGCCTGACATCTTTCAGCCGATTGTTAATCTCTGTTTGCTTCGAATTCTTGGCAGGTCGGCCCCGGCCCCTTTTGGAACTTTCCAAAGCATCGAAGAAGGCTGCCGATGGCTGTTCATAATCTGTACAATCTTCTGCATTTACTGGAGTCTCCGGGTCTTGCTTCACAAAAGATACAAAAGCATCATCTGGCATGTCGATTGGAACTTGCAACTTGGCCGTGTGCTTCGCGACAACACTGAAGAACTTGTTTCTCTTCTCGCTCGGTTCTACAGATGCAGGTTGTGGTCGGTGCTGTGGTTGCGAGGGATGCGGGCCCGCATCCCGAGCAGGTTGGGGAAGCGATCGCTTCTGAGGCTTCTCCCTGCTATCCTTGCCGCTGCTCTGCTCCATGGAAAGCGCGCTCCTTAGCAGCCAAACCAACACATGCAAAATCATGACAAGCACTGCCAAGAGATAAAATGCACCAACACAGCAAACTGGAATGACTGCTTTCTAGAAATTCCACAATGAAAAAGGATGAAAAAGGCCTGGCAAGCAAGAGTCCAGACCTTCTGCCATCCTAGATCTTGCGAAGCTGTGCGCCATAGTTGGGAGAGTGTGGCGCGAACTTCTGAAGAGGCAAGCTCATGTGGCTGCGCAGCAGGGAAATCTGTCATTAGCTGGTGCAGCGCATAGCAGCCGCAGTTGCCATCGCCAGTGACTTCGATGGGCTGCAGGCCATGCAATTCCACCATCGATTTCGAGATCTCATTGAAGCGCTGGAAGCGATCTTTCTCTTCCTGCAGGCTGGCCAGCAGGGCCTCCTCCATCTCGTTCATGTAATCATCGTAGCACTGTATCGTCCCATCTGATGCCAGGCACAATGCATCAACTGAGCACACTGGGTCAGCATGCCTGGCCGGCGCCCAGTGATTCATCTGGCATGTGTGGGTGGAGGGGCGGAAGTCGGCACTTGTCAGCAGCACGTGCCACGTTGCTTGCTTGCGGGCGCCGAACAGCTTCTCAACCACTCCGGGGGCAAGCCCAGTTAAATTGACAACGTGCTCTTGCGCACAGACGGAGCTCAAGCTGCCATCGTTGCAGATGACCTTGAGATCGACTCCGCAGTGGGTCGCGAACAGCAAGAGGTCGCAGAAATCAAGCCAGTAGGCGTCTCGCTTGACTCTCACTGCGTGAAGCAGCAAAGCTTCTTCCAACGCAAGCTGTCGATCAGGAGATGACATATTGCCTCGCGTATCTCGCATATTCAGCATGCCCAGGCGGGAATTCGATCACAGGACATTCCACGAAGAAACACAAGCTAAGACACTGGCGGTGAAGCTTTCTCGGCGCGCGCGGCTTTCCCATGGGAGTTGCTCTGGCCACTTCATCTTCCTCGCCGGATATCGCAGCATCAAGCGTTTCTGTGCGTGACTGGCTTGCGTATTCTTGAACTATACGCTGACAAGGAATGACCATTCGGCATCATTCGGCCTTCTCAGATTTCTGCTTGTCAGGTGTACCAACCTCAATGCAGAAGAATATTGACGCTGACGACAACTCCGTTTTACAACAATATTTTGCCCTGCCTTCTGCGCCTTCACAGGGTTTGGTACTTGTTGCATTTTCTGCACCGTGACCTGACGAATCATTGCAAATCCATGGACATTTTGCAACATCTGCACATGACATTCTGCACCCACCTTCTCGTCCTTGAGCTTGGCGGGCGCGCAAGAAGCAGAAAAAGGAAGTGCTCCTGGATCTGCCTCCTCCTGTGCGCAAGTAGGTCAAGCCGGAAAAACTAAAGTGCAAAAGCATCTTGAGCGCTGACAACTGCATTTTAGAATGTTTTTCTATATTTTGCCCTGCCTTCTCAGCCTTCACAGGGCTTGGTACTTGTTGCATATTCTGCACCGTGTCCTGACGAATCATTGCAAATCCATGGACATTCTGCATCATTTGCAAATGACATTCTGCACCCACCTTCTCGTCCTTGAGCTTGGCGGGCGCGCAAGAAGCAGGCAAAGGAAGTGCTCCTGGCTCTGCCTCCTCCTGTGCGCAAGCAGATCAAGCCGAAAAGGCTAAAATGCAAACGCATCTTCAGCGCTGACAACAGCATTATACATATTATACAATATTGTTCAACATGTTGCCATGTCTTCTGCGCCTTCACAGGGCTTGGTACTTTTTGCATATTTTGCACCGTGACCTGACGAATCATTGCAAATGCATGCAAATCCTGCAACATCTGCAAACGATGCGAATGACACATTGCACCCACCTCCTCGTCCTTGAGCTTGGAGGGTGCGTGAGAAGCAGGAAAAGGAAGTGCTTCTGGCTCTACCTGCTCCTGCATCTCCTGCACGCAATCAGGCCAAGTCGAAAAGGCTAAAATGCACACGCTGTTTGAGCGCTGACAACTGCATTTTGCCCTGCCTGCTCTGCCTTTCCTGCCTTCTCAGCTCTCACAGGGCTTTGCGCATTTTGCACTGTGACCTGAGAAATGATGACAATCCATGTGTCCTACAACATCTGCAACTGACTTGAGGATCTTGAGACATTGCCAGGCCTGCTTTTGCCCCACGATTTCTGCACTCATTTCTCTCCGTGCTTTCTTGGCTGTCCCAAAAGGAGATGTTGGGCCGGCCTGCAGCAAACAAAGCGACATGCAACTCGAATCAATTCGAGCGCAATGCATATAATGCGCCACCAAACACGCCGATGCCTTCGGCGCAACTTCCTTTGCTGGCCTCTTTAGGGCGCCAACGGCTCCAGATTTGTCAGCCTGACGCCAATGAATCGCAGGGGGATCAAACACAAATCCCCCAGGCCTGCT
Source organism: Effrenium voratum (assembly GCA_963377175.1). Taxonomy (NCBI): domain Eukaryota; class Dinophyceae; order Suessiales; family Symbiodiniaceae; genus Effrenium; species Effrenium voratum. The sequence goes on from CAUJNA010003414.1 coordinate 161,491, forward strand.
TTGCAACATCCGGAACTGTCGTCAGGCGAGGTTTTTTGGCACTGCCTGCAGCCTGATAGCTTAGCCAAAAAAGACATCATCCGAAATAGCTGAAATGCACGTGCCAAGCCTCAGCCTCTTGGCAGGAATTGAGCTCAGACTGTTCGCACTTGTTGGCCTGTAAGAAAGCTTTTTCAAAGACCATGAGGCCTCCAACAATGAGGCCCCTGCGTCCTCTTTCTTGACCGGTGAATCTGCGATCACCTGTCTCCAGCTGAGATTGAAGTGGGAGAGCGACAGTGCGCAAAACAACAAACGAGCCTTGGCCCAGCGCTCGCGCTTGTCATCCCACAAAGCCTGCAGTCAACAAGCTCATCCCGCAAGCAAACAATGTCAATAAGCTCTGTAGGCTCCGGCCTTCCACGCTGCCGCTTCTTCCGGTGAGCATTTGTCCGGGTTGTCGAGACAGCAGAGTCCTTCTACTGGCCGTTCAGGATCCTCTGGATCCTCTGGCATGGAGTTCGCAAGCTCTTCCAGAGATGCCCACACATGCTCATCTTGCTGCTGAGCAGGCAGCTTTGGAGCAGCCTCCGCACCCTGCTCATCTTGCTGCTGAGCAGCTGGCAGCTTTGGCATTGGTGCAGCCTCCGCACCTTGATCATCTGGCAGCCTTGGAGCCGCCTCCGCACTCTGCTCACCTTGCTGCTGAACAGCAGGCGCAGCCTCAACTTGCTTTTGCTGAGCCTGCAGGACACCACTGAAATCACTCAACTCACCGTCATGCCACTGCGTCGCGCCTGTTTGAATCGCATCTTGGCAGCTAGAAGTGCATCGTCGCATTCTGCTTCCCATGCTTTGGCCATACCACGGTGGCAACCTTCTCCTCGCCACTTTCCACGGACCCAAATGGACGAATGCGCCCTCCCCATCCTCAGCAGATCAGCTACCGACTCACATTGCTTGCGACAAAACATACAAAACACAAACACCACGAAAGTACCGAGGCTTGATGCTGGCTGGTGACGCGCATGCACTCTTCCACAGCCCGAGTTTGGCAGAGAAACTTGGCTTCTCACCTCCCCCGATGCAGACGCGGGAGCTACATGCCCCTGGCTTCGGTGGAGCGCAGTTGCTGCTGCCGCAAAGACAGCTCGAGCGCTTGTGTTTCTTGCCCTTGTCATCCTTCTCATCCTTGTGGCCGACAGTCACTTCTTCGCCAGCGCGAATATGACAAAGGGCAACCTGACAGGCGCTGCTGGGTTCAAGGCAGCAACCTCAAGCACAACATGTCAGCGACATCCCAAAAAACATCCAACACAAAAACATCAAACAGCTACAATCAATGCACCCAGCAGCCAAAAGCACAGTGTTGGCTGATCCGCAAGTTTCCTTTTCTTCTTGCATGTTCGGGCTGCACGATGTAGTGATTGAATTCAAGAGAGTTGGTGTGGTGGTGACTTTGCTGGCAGCAGCCAGCGTTGTAGTGGTGACCACTCCATCGCCTCTCTGCCCGCACTCGACCACACAAAGCTGTGGCAAAGGCGGCAGCTCAGCAGGAGGCATTCTACTGAAAAGAAAGCTGGGGGGCCCACCAAGCCCAGCTAAAAAACTGCGGCAATGACCGGAAATCCTGCAACAAGCAAACACTGCAATCAACTGACATGCAACCCCTAATGCGTCAAACAAAGCACACCAAAAGCAAACGGCCTTCGATTTCAAAAATACTTGAACAGGCAAGGCTTTGTCAAGCGCAGCTCAGTCCAGAACTTTCATCGACTGCCAAGTCGTTCTCACAGTTGGGCAGCGCCTGAAACATGTGTCGTTCAGGTTTTTGCTGGTGTGATCCAACTGGCCAAATTCTTACTTCAAGAATGTGCGTTTGAACCTTTTTTTGTCTCATCGTGAGGGGTGGCCCAGAACAACATCCTGAAAGGTTGGTACTGCATTTTATCACAGAAACAACTGCAGAATCTCCGTGCCTGTTGGATCTGTTGGCGAGCGTGTTGGTGCAGCTTCCTGGAACAGGCAGCTAAAATGCACCAACCACTTGCTGTGAAGGCCACTCGCAACTCAGCTGCACGCCTTGCCCCAGCGATCTTCTGGTTCCCAGCAGCAGCCGAAAGGCAAAAACTGCTCCCTGCCAGGAATGCAGCACAGAGCCTTTGCAACCTCGAAGCATTTCAAAGCTTTCTTTGATGAAGCGCGCGTGCCTGGACAAAAGGTGACATGAAGGGAACTTCAACAGGATTCATTGAACTCTCAAGTCCTGCCCAGGGCCCGTGATGAAGCAGGCAACCACAGGCTCGTGCCTTCATCACAAAGCACTCAGTTGGCCGCAGGTGCGACCACCCTCCTCATGCAAACATCTGCAGACATGGTTTTGCTGGTGTACCCAAAGTGGCCAAATTCTTATGTCAACCATGTGCGATTGAACCCTTTTTTGTCTCATCGTGAGGGGTGGCCCAGAACAACATCCTGAAAGGTTGGTACTGCATTTTATCACAGAAACAACTGCAGAATCTCCGTGCCTGTTGGCGAGCGTGTTGGTGCTCCAGCTTCCTGGCACAGGCAGCTAAGATGCACCAACCGCTTGCTGTGAAGGCCACTCGCAACTCAGCTGCACGCCTTGCCCCAGCGATCTTCTGGTTCCCAGCAGCAGCCGAAAGGCAAAAACTGCTGCCTGCCAGGAATGCAACACAGGGAGTCTACCTTCTTGCATTCGCCGTCGCAACCTCAAAGCTTGCTTTGATGACGCGCGCGTGCCTGGACAAAAGGTTACACAAAGGGCCTTCAACAGGTTTCAAATAGTCTCCAGCTTCCTGGAACTGTAGGCAGCCAAAATGCACCAACCACTTCCTGTGAAGGCTGCTCGCAACTCAGCTCCACGCCTGGCGGGCCCGGGCGCGACAGACATTTGACAAGAGCTAAAGCGCAAAGAATGCTGTCTGCGCATGGCACACGCAACTTAGCTCCGCCTCTACGTACTGCCGACCACGAGCTGAGTCGGAAAGTGCTTTTCGCACAGTTCCATCCTCAGCAGCTCAAGCGGCTGTGATTGCAGCAATCTATAGCACTCAACAGCATGCGCGTCTGGCTGGCACAGATTTTTTTCTCGATCTCATCATCTCTGAGGCACCCTTGGGCACTCGCCAACAAACACAGGGCCAGGTGATCAATTGTAACACCTCAGCCCCGGCACCGCTTTGCTGCCAAACCAAATGGCAGCATTGCTCGGCGTTTTGCTACAACTGGTGAAGCAAATGGCCGCCCAGCCAAAACTCCAGCTGAGGGCACTTGTGTGCTCTTCACTTGGACGGTCTGCAACCATACATTGTAAATATAACTGCAAAAAGTCTCCGGGTAAACTGCCGTGGCTTGCAAGGCTGAAGTGCCTGACACGGAGCCAGTCTTTTTGTTCTTCTTGTAGAACGTTGCAAGCCTTGCTGCGTAGCCAGGCCTGCAGATCAGAGCTACAAAGGCAAACGTGCACCTCTGACCCTTTTGCAACAAACAAACTGCATCATGCCTTCTCTTGAATGCCGCGCGTGCTTTGTGCGTGAGCTTTTCGCAGAGCAAATGCATCAGAAGATTGCCCATCAACTTCGTTTCTTTGATGAGCTGGCCGCCGAAGTGTCCCTGCCATGTGGTTGCCTCAGGGACTGCGCACATGCCTCATGCTAGCAGCATGTGTGATGTGAATGTCCCTCTCCCTCCCACCTGGCTGAGGCCATGTTTTGCAATCACCGCTGTCATGATCGGAACCTTGAACATGACACTGCTCTTGGGCTGCTCGAGAAGCACTAAAACTCTCTTCAAGCTCAGCATGATGTCCAACAAGACTGCCTTGGAGAATCAACAAATGCTGATAATATCAGCTGACTCTTTGCTCACACAATGCATGACAGTGCCGCCAGCAGGCCATGTTGGTTACGATGCGGTTGCTCAGCCGGACACTCAGCCTGGACACATCTCCCAAGAATTGATTCTGCGCGGTTCTTTTGTGGACACTGGAGCTTAGCCAGATGTAGAGGCCTCAGATGCAAGCCCAACTTCAAGTTTCTCAATGAGTCTCCTTGACATCTGCTGCCCCGGCACTGCAAGGAGGGGCCAGCATCAGCATTGCTAGATCTTTGCAGCACGCTGCCATGGCAGCCAGGATGAAAAAGCCCTCTGCTGTGCAAATATCATGCGAACTGCATCGTTTGATGTCCTTGGCAGAGAACAACTGTCATGGAATGTTTTGGAAACATCAGACAAGGCTTCAAGTAATGCAAAAGCAAGAATCGTAAATCCTGCACTTCTTCTGCCCCTTTTGGAAACTTTCAGCGCTTTTGCCCGACGCGCCAAAGATGTCGACCATGTCGATGTTGGAGGGGTGGGCTTTCGATTCCTTCCTGATGAAGTCCTCTATCCTTTCTCTGTGGTTCTCTGCCGCAAACCTTGAACAGTTGCAACATACATGGCTGTATGCCAAACAAGAATGCAAAGCGTTGGTAACTATCAAGCAAAGAAGCCAGGTATCCTCCTCTGCCCCAAAGGTATCGTTGCCCGGCATTGCGTCGCAAGAGTGCTGAAGCAAGCAAAATGCTAACGGTCGATCACATGCAAATGGCCTTCGATTTCAAAATACTTCAACAGGCAAGGTTTTGTCAAGCGCAGCTCAGTCCAGAACTTTCATCGACTGCCAAGTCGTTCTCACAGTTGGGCAGCGCCTGAAACATGTGTCGTTCAGGTTTTTGCTGGTGTGATCCAACTGGCCAAATTCTTACTTCAAGAATGTGCGTTTGAACCTTTTTTTGTCTCATCGTGAGGGGTGGCCCAGACCAACATCCTGAAAGGTTGGTACTGCATTTTATCACAGAAGCAGCTGCAGAATCTCCGTGCCTGTTGGCGAGCGTGTTGGTGCTCCAGCTTCCTGGCACAGGCAGCTAGAATGCACCAACCGCTTCCTGTGAAGGCCGCTCGCAACTCAGCCCCTTGCCTTGCCCCAGTGATCTTCTGGTTCCCAGCAAGCTGAAGAAGGGCTTTGTTGGAAACTTGGAGCTTCTTCATGAGCTTGCGCTGGCATCGTTTGCGGAAATTTCTCCGGCGAAAGCTCCTCCATTTTCGCAAGGCCGGGCCTCAGTCAAAAAGCAATTGCAGCTGAAAAGGTTCGTTGCCAAAGTGCACAGATTGGGGGAGGCCACGCCAGCAGTTGTTTTATTCAAGCAGTGTGGATGCAGCTGATAGAATGCAGAACCAAACCTGTTTGACTGCCACATGCATCTCAGCTGCACGCCTTGTCAGAACAACTGAAAAATGGAAGAGCAGGATTCGCCTGGGCACTGGCAAGAAACCGGCCACTGTTTCTTTTTCATTATTTTTCCATCTTTGTCCTGTGACGATCAGATCACTGAGACCCACGCCAGTGCAAAGCCTGCAGCCTGGGCTCGCTGGGATGAAATTCATCTGCGTTGCAATTAGAAGGGGACTGCGCAATTGCACGGCGCTTCCAGCCCAAGGCGCTCACAGCTTTTAGACAAGAACAGCGAGCCAAGGTTTGCGTGCGATCGAAACTTGCCTGGTTGCCAGGTGCTGTCTTGTGAAATTCCGTGTGTGCATAACTTTACACACAAAAATACATTGTCAAGCTGGGATCTGATCTCAATTCCTCCTGTGACAAAGGCGCAGTTCTGATTGAAGGCAATCCTTCCCAGCTGATCACTTACTGTGAGATCAGTCCCTCGTGTGGGTTCAGAGCGATTCAAAATTTGCACAGGCAGTTTCGGGCTAGGGGCGCATGCCCCACCACTCCATCGGAACGTGCGGGTGCTTGAAATTGAAGGCTTCCTCAAAGCGAGAGAACCTGGCAGGGACAAGGCACAAACAGGAAATCACGCCACTTCCACTTGCGTTTGGAACACAAACTTTACGTGTCATACACTGTAATTTCGCAACATCTTGCCAATCTGAGCCAAGAGTCTCTGATTGATGGGATTGCCACACATGCTGCCACAAGGGAATGCGGGTTCGAGCCCAAGCTTTCTTACTTCGGCCACAGTGAAAGCATCTGCCCTCTAGCGTGCAGGATCTGACAAAGTTGATTCCATCTTCCGCAGGCTTGAGCACCACATCTTGTACGTCTTGTGAAGGATTGGCCAAACGGTCGCGCAAGGCCTCTGCAAGCAGCAACTCAAGCTTGGCGACCTGCTGCTCCAACGTCCTCACCCTCTCCTCCAAAGAGATCGCAACGGTGGAGCCCAGGCCACCAGCTTGAGCACTGCCCTGCTCATCTTGGGCGCCAGCCTGGTCCCGGGCATGGCCGCCATCCTGGCCACCATCACGGCCACCATCCTTTGAAGCTCCACTGCCGTCTCCGCTTGCACGAGCAGGTGGCGGTACCTTCGCTGGTGGATTCGTGGTTGTAGCCTTGGGAGCGCATCACCATCTTGCTGTCCACTGCCCCAGCCGCCCCAACCGCCCCCCCAGCCGCCCCAGCCGCCCCAGGCTGCCTGGTCCCAGCTGCCCCACAATGCCATGTCTGAACCGTTTCCACAAGCAACAGGTGGTGGCACCTTCGCTGGTGGACCCGTGGTTGTAGTTTTGGGCGGAGCTCCACTGCCTTGCACATCTTGGGTGTCCTGGCCACCATCCTGGGCGGCCGAGTCGTCCCAGCCACGCCCTTGACTGTTCCAGGCTGCCTGGTCCCAGCTGCCCCACGATGCCATGTCTGAACCGTTTCCACAAGCAACAGGTGGTGGCACACCCTTCGCTGGTGGACCCGTGGTTGTAGTTTTGGGCGGAGCTCCACTGCCTTGCGCATCAGGTGGTGGCACCTTCGCTGGTGAACCCGTAGTTGTAGTTTTGGGCGGAGCTCCACTGTCTTGGGCATCTTGGGCGTCCTGGCCACCATCCTGGGCGGCCGAGTCTTCCCAGCCACGCGCTTGGCCGTTCCAGGCTGCCTGGTCCCAGCTGCCCCACGCTGCCATGTCTGAACAGTGAAGGGCCGACAAACCTTTCCAGCCAAAAGGGAGGACAGCATCAAGATATGAAATGCACTTCTCCCAACTAGGCCCATGTCTGCAGTTTAACCAACAGGAAATCAGCGATGAGCACCGAGGGCTAGACCGGCTCGTTCTGGAGCGGCTGCCTCCGTCACACACCTGGAAGGCGCGGGCAAGTTGCGACACGGACATGACAAGCCACTAGCTGCAACGCACTTGCAGTCAGACCTGCACTGAAGCAGACAAGACTCTGGGATCCTGGCTTGTGACGAGACAGGCCACAGCGTTGCTGGCGGTAACCCTGAAGCGCAACGATCAGTCTAGATTGCACGTGCCAACATGTTGTAGTCAGTCACTGCAGCACGCACAATGACAAGCCACTCGCTCTGACACAGACGTGACGGGACTCTGGGACCCTGGCTTGTGACCACCACGTTGCTGGCGGTAACCCTGCGGCGCAACGAGGACTCTAGATTGCACGTGCCATCATGTTGTAGTCAGACCTTGCGTCGCAAGAGTGCTGAAGCAAGCAAAATGCTAACGGTCGATCACATGCAAATGGCTTTCGAATTCAAAATGCTTCAACAGGCAAGGTATTGTCAAGCGCAGCTCAGTCCAGAACATTCATCGACTGCCAAGTCGTTCTCACAGTTGGGCAGCGCCTGAAACATGTGTCGTTCAGGTTTTTGCTGGTGTACCCAAAGTGGCCAAATTCTTATGTCAACCATGTGCGATTGAACCCTTTTTTGTCTCATTGTGAGGGGTGGCCCAGAACAACATCCTGAAAGGTTGGTACTGCATTTTATCACAGAAGCAGCTGCAGAATCTCCGTGCCTGTTGGCGAGCGTGTTGGTGCTCCAGCTTCCTGGCACAGGCAGCTAAAATGCACCAACCGCTTGCTGTGAAGGCCACTCGCAACTCAGCTGCACGCCTTGTCAGAACAACTGCAAAATGGAAGAGCAGGATTCGCCTGGGCACTGGCAAGAAACCGGCCACTGTTTCTTTTTCATTATTTTCCCATCTTTGTCCTATGACGATCAGACCACTGAGACCCGCGCCAGTGCAAAGCCTGCAGCCTGGGCTCGCTGGGATGAAATGCATCTGCGTTGCAATCAGAAGGGGACTGCGCAATTGCACGGCGCGTCCAGCCCAAGGCGCGCACAGCTTTTAGACAAGAACAGCGAGCCAAGGTTTGCGTGCGATCGAAGCTTGGTTTTGACCTGGTTGCCAGGCAGACTGCACGTGCCAACATGTTGTAGTCAGAATTCCAGTGAAACTTGAGGCCCTGGCCGGTAGGTCAAGCTGCGATGCAAACGTGGCGCCGGTTTTTGTGTCTCATCGTGAGGGGTGGCCCAGAACAACCTCTTGAAATGTTGGTACTGCATTTTATCAAGACTACAACTGCAGAATCTCCGGGCCTTTTGGCGAGCGTGTTGGAGCTCCAGCTTCCTGGAACATGCAGCCAAAATGCACCAACCGCTTGCTGAGAAGGGCGCTCGCAAATCAGCTCCACGCCTTTCCACTAAATCTTCTTGCTCCCAGTTTTGTGCAACTTGCACAATGGGCACTCACTGTGGGCCTGACCTGCAAACAACTAGAGCGCACGCCGTCACCCACGCCACCAGCCTGAGACATCCAGGTCCAGGCTGGGACGCCTCAAGCAAAGACACAGCATGCAGCTGATAGAATGCAGAACCAAACCTGTTTGACTGCCACATGCATTTCAGCTCACTGTGGGCCTGACCTGGAATGAGACAGGCCACCAGCGTGTCGTTCTGGCGCGTCATCACAGAACCTGAGCCGGAGAAGCTGGACGTACGCTGACGTGAATAATTGCCACCTGCAAACTTTCAGACCTGCATCCTAGCCAAACTTGCTGCGTGTTTTTTTCATGTCTTTCTTTGGTGAGGGAGATCGCACGAGCACTCCACATTGACGACCCGCATGGCCAATACGGGCAATGCTCTGGTGGCCTCTGAGGGATCTAAGGTCTTGCTATGTCTTGCTAGCATTCACTGATCACTCAGGCCCGGTGCGCTCGCTTGCCTACTATTGCCCACATTGACAACCGCATGGTCAATACGGGCGATGATGCACTGGTGGCCACACTCTGCGGGGGATGATTTCAGATCTTTCAGCATCTTCCAGCTGTCACGCCAATCAGGCTTCATCAGTTTTAATTTATGTGACCCCGCATGTCTGGCCACATGCACCATCCATGCATTGCATTGCATGCATTTGCAATGTGAAATGAATGAACAATGGTGAAACTGCATGCCCTCACAAAGCCCCCAGCGTGGCCTCTGGGATTTCTTTCAGAAGTCCGGCTATGGCTAGGGCACAGCCGGCTTCTGCAACAAGCGCCGTGTTGTGGTCAGTCAGGGACAAATGGTGTACGTCTTGTGAAGGATTGGCCAAACGGTCGCGCAAGATGCGCAAGGCCTCTGCAAGCAGCAACTCAAGCTTGGCGACCTGCTGCTCCGACGTCCTCACCCTCTCCTCCAAAGAGATCGCAACGGTGGAGCCCAGGCCACCAGCTTGAGCACTGCCCTGCTCATCTTGGGCGCCAGCCTGGTCCCGGGCATGGCCGCCATCCTGGCCACCATCACGGCCACCATCCTTTGAAGCTCCACTGCCGTCTCCGCTTGCACGAGCAGGTGGCGTGGTTGTAGCCTTACGGATGCCCCAGCCGCCCCAACCGCCCCGCCAGCCGCCCCAGGCTGCCTGGTCCCAGCTGCCCCACAATGCCATGTCTGAACCGTTTCCACAAGCAACAGGTGGTGGCACACCCTTCGCTGGTGGACCCGTGGTTGTAGTTTTGGGCGGAGCTCCACTGCCTTGCACATCTTGGGCCATGTCTGAACCGTTTCCACAAGCAACAGGTGGTGGCACCTTCGCTGGTGAACCCGTGGTTGTAGTTTTGGGCGGAGCTCCACTGTCTTGGGCATCTTGGGCGTCCTGGCCACCATCCTGGGCGGCCAAGTCGTCCCAGCCACGCCCTTGACCGTTCCAGGCTGCCTGGTCCCAGCTGCCCCACGATGCCATGTCTGAACAGTGAAGGGCCGACAAACCTTTCCAGCCAAAAGGGAGGACAGCATCAAGATATGAAATGCACTTCTCCCAACTAGGCCCATGTCTGCAGTTTAACCAACAAGAAATCAGCGATGAGCACCGAGGGCTAGACCGGCTCGTTCTGGAGCGGCTGCTTCCGTCACACACCTGGAAGGCGGGGGCAAGTTGCGACACGGACGTGACAAGCCACTAGCTGTAACGCACTTGCAGTCAGACCTGCACTGAAGCAGACAAGACTCTGGGATCCTGGCTTGTGACGAGACAGGCCACAGCGTTGCTGGCGGTAACCCTGAAGCGCAACGAGCAGTCTAGATTGCACGTGCCAACATGTTGTAGTCAGTCACTGCAGCACGCACCATGACAAGCCACTCGCTCTGACACAGACGCGACGGGACTCTGGGGCCCTGGCTTGTGACCACCGCGTTGCTGGCGGTAACCCTGCGGCGCAACGAGGACTCTAGATTGCACGTGCCATCATGTTGTAGTCAGTCGCAAGAGTGCTGAAGCAAGCAAAATGCCAACGGTCGATCACATGCAAATGGCTTTCGATTTCAAAATGCTTCAACAGGCAAGGTTTTGTCAAGCGCAGCTCAGTCCAGAACATTCATCGACTGCCAAGTCGTTCTCACAGTTGGGCAGCGCCTGAAACATGTGTCGTTCAGGTTTTTGCTGGTGTACCCAAAGTGGCAAAATTCTTATGTCAACCATGTGCGATTGAACCCTTTTTTGTCTCATTGTGAGGGGTGGCCCAGAACAACATCCTGAAAGGTTGGTACTGCATTTTATCACAGAAGCAGCTGCAGAATCTCCGCGCCTGTTGGCGAGCGTGTTGGCGCTCCAGCTTCCTGGCACAGGCAGCTAAAATGCACCAACCGCTTGCTGTGAAGGCCACTCGCAACTCAGCTGCACGCCTTGTCAGAACAACTGCAAAATGGAAGAGCAGGATTCGCCTGGGCACTGGCAAGAAACCGGCCACTGTTTCTTTTTCATTATTTTCCCATCTTTGTCCTATGACGATCAGACCACTGAGACCCGCGCCAGTGCAAAGCCTGCAGCCTGGGCTCGCTGGGATGAAATGCATCTGCGTTGCAATTAGAAGGGGACTGCGCAATTGCACGGCGCGTCCAGCCCAAGGCGCGCACAGCTTTTAGACAAGAACAGCGAGCCAAGGTTTGCGTGCGATCGAAACTTGCTTGGTTGCCAGGTGCTGTCTTGTGAAATTCCGTGTGCATAACTTTACACACAAAAATACATTGTCAAGCTGGGATCTGATCTCAATTCCTCCTGTGACAAAGGCGCAGTTCTGATTGAAGGCAATCCTTCCCAGCTGATCACTTACTGTGAGATCAGTCCCTCGTGTGGGTTCAGAGCGATTCAAAATTTGCACAGGCAGTTTCGGGCTAGGGGCGCATGTCCCACCACTCCATCGGAACGCGCGGGTGCTTGAATTTGAAGGCTTCCTCAAGCCGAGAGAACCGGGCAGGGACAAGGCACAAACAGGAAATCACGCCACTTCCACTTGCGTTTGGAACATAAACTTTACGTGTCATGCACTGGAAGTTCGCAACATCTTGCCAATCTGAGCCAAGAGTCTCTGATTGATGGGATTGCCACACATGCTGGCACAAGGGAATGCGGGTTCGAGCCCAAGCTTTCTTACTTCGGCCACAGTGAAAGCATCTACCCTCTAGCGTGCAGGATCTGACAAAGTCGATTCCATCTTCTGCAGGCTTGAGCACCACATCTTGTACGTCTTGTGAAGGATTGGCCAAACGGTCGCGCAAGGCCTCTGCAAGCAGCAACTCAAGCTTGGCGACCTGCTGCTCCAACGTCCTCACCCTCTCCTCCAACGAGATCGCAACGGTGGAGCCCAGGCCACCAGCTTGAGCACTGCCCTGCTCATCTTGGGCGCCAGCCTGGTCCCGGGCATGGCCGCCATCCTGGCCACCATCACGGCCACCATCCTTTGAAGCTCCACTGCCGTCTCCGCTTGCACGAGCAGGTGGCGGTACCTTCGCTGGTGGATTCGTGGTTGTAGCCTTGGGGAGCGCATCACCATCTTGCTGTCCACTGCCCCAGCCGCCCCAACCGCCCCACCAGCCGCCCCAGCCGCCCCAGGCTGCCTGGTCCCAGCTGCCCCACAATGCCATGTCTGAACCGTTTCCACAAGCAACAGGTGGCGGCACCTTCGCTGGTGGACCCATGGTTGTAGTTTTGGGCGGAGCTCCGCTGCCTTGCACATCTTGGGCCATGTCTGAACCGTTTCCACAAGCAACAGGTGGCGGCACCTTTGCTGGTGGACCCGTGGTGGTAGCCTTGGGGAGCCCACTGGGCGGAGCTCCACTGTCTTGGGCATCTTGGGCGTCAGCCTGGCCACCATCCTGGGCGGCCGAGTCGTCCCAGCCACGCGCTTGGCCGTTCCAGGCTGCCTGGTCCCAGCTGCCCCACGATGCCATGTCTGAACAGTGAAGGGCCGACAAACCTTTCCAGCCAAAAGGGAGGACAGCATCAAGATATGAAATGCACTTCTCCCAACTAGGCCCAGTTCTGGAGTTTAACCAACAAGAAATCAGCCGTATGAGCAGAGGGCTAGACCGGCTGTTATGGGAGGCGGATTGCCTCCGTCAACACACTGGAGGCGCTGGGCATGTTTTGCGACACGGACATGACAAGCCACTAGCTGCAACGCACTTGCAGCAGGACCTGCCTGAAGCAGTCAAGACTCTGGGATCCGCTTGTGACGATGACAGGCACAGCGTTTGCTGGCGGTACCCTGCAGCGCATCGAGCAAGTCTAGATTGCACGTGGCCAATCATGTTGTAGTCATGTCACGCAGCACGCACCATGTCAAAGCCACTTCGCTCTGACACAGACGTGACGGCACTCTGGGACCCTTGGGTTGTGACACCACTTGCTGGCGGTAACCCTGCGGCGCAACGAGGACTCTAGATTGCACGTGCCAACATGTTGTAGTCAGACCTTGCGTCGCAAGAGTGCTGAAGCAAGCAAAATGCTAACGGTCGATCACATGCAAATGGCTTTCGAATTCAAAATGCTTCAACAGGCAAGGTTTTGTCAAGCGCAGCTCAGTCCAGAACATTCATCGACTGCCAAGTCGTTCTCACAGTTGGGCAGCGCCTGAAACATGTGTCGTTCAGGTTTTTGCTGGTGTACCCAAAGTGGCCAAATTCTTATGTCAACCATGTGCGATTGAACCCTTTTTTGTCTCATTGTGAGGGGTGGCCCAGAACAGCATCCTGAAAGGTTGGTACTGCATTTTATCACAGAAACAACTGCAGAATCTCCGCGCCTGTTGGCGAGCGTGTTGGTGCTCCAACTTCCTGGCACAGGCAGCTAAAATGCACCAAAGCTTGCTGAGTCAGCCCTCGCTATAGCTGCACGCCTTGTACAGAAAACTGCAAAAGGGAAGAGCAGGATTCGCTGGGCATGGAAAGAAACCTGAGCCACTGTGTCTTTTTCTTGATTTTCCCCATCTTTGTCCTATGACGATAGACCACTGAGACCCACGGCCAGGTGCAATGCCTGCGCCTGGGCTCGCTGGGATGAATTGCATACTGGTTTGTTTGCATTAAGGAAGGGGAACTGCGATTTGCACGGCGCTTCCAGCCAAGGCTGCGCACAGATTTTAGACTAAGGAAACTGCGAGCCAGGTTTTCGCTTGCGATCGACAACTTGCCTGGTTGCAGGTGCTGTCTCTGTGACATTCCGTGTGTGCTTAAAACTTTTACACACAAAAATACCATTGTTCAAGCTGGGATTTATGATTATCAATTCCTCCTGTGACAAGAGGCGCAGTTTGATTGAGGCAATCCTTTCCCAGTGTATCACTCTTTTACTGTGAGATCAGTCCCTTGTATGGGCTCAGAGCGATTCCAAAAATTGCAAAGGCAGTTTCGGCCTAGGAGTGCATGTCCAACCACTCCATCGGAACGTGCGGGTACTTGAAATTGAAGGCTTCCTCAAGCCGAGAGAACCTGCCAGGGATCCAGGGCACAAACAGGAAATCACGCCACTTCCACTTGCGTTTGGAACACCACAAACTTTACGTGTCATGCACTGGAATTTCGCAACATCTTGCCAATCTGAGCCAAGAGTCTCTGATTGATGGGATTGCCACACATGCTGGCACAAGGGAATGCGGGTTCGAGCCCAATCTGCTCTACTTCGGCCACAGTGAAAGCATCTGCCCTCTAGCGTGCAGGATCTGACAAAGTCGATTCCATCTTCTGCAGGCTTGAGCACCACATCTTGTACGTCTTGTGAAGGATTGGCCAAACGGTCGCGCAAGGCCTCTGCAAGCAGCAACTCAAGCTCGGCAACCCGCTGCTCCAACATCCTCACCCTCTCCTCCAAAGGGATTGCCACGGTAGTGCAAGGGCCACCATCCTTTGAAGCTCCACTGGCGCCAGCCTCGTGGCCACCACTGGCGTCTCCGCTTGCACGTGGCGGCACCTTTGCTGGTGGACCCGTGGTTGTAGCCTTGGGGAGCCCACTGGGCGGAGCTCCACTGTCTTGGGCATCTTGGGCGTCAGCCTGGCCACCATCCTGGGCGGCCGAGTCGTCCCAGCCACGCGCTTGGCCGTTCCAGGCTGCCTGGTCCCAGCTGCCCCACGATGCCATGTCTGAACAGTGAAGGGCCGACAAACCTTTCCAGCCAAAAGGAGTCCAGCATTCCAAGATATGAAAATGCACTTTCTCCCAATCTAGGCCATGTCTGCAGTTTAACCAAACAAGAAATCAGCGATTGAGCACCGAGGGCTTAGACCGGCTCGTTTCTGGAGCGGTTCTCGTCACACACTTGGAAGGCGCGGGGCAAAGTTGCGACTGGACATGACAAGCCATTAGCTGCAACGCACTTGCAGTCAGACCTGCACTGAAGCAGACAAGACTCTGGGATCCTGGCTTGTGACGAGACAGGCCACAGCGTTGTTCCTGAAGCGCAACGAGCAGTCTAGATTGCACGTGCCAACATGTTGTAGTCAGTCACTGCAGCACGCACCATGACAAGCCACTCGCTCTGACACAGACGTGACGGGACTCTGGGACCCTGGCTTGTGACCACCACGTTGCTGGCGGTAACCCTGCGGCGCAACGAGGACTCTGGATTGCACGTGCCAACATGTTGTAGTCAGACCTTGCGTCGCAAGAGTGCTGAAGCAAGCAAAATGCTAACGGTCGATCACATGCAAATGGCTTTCGATTTCAAAATGCTTCAACAGGCAAGGTTTTGTCAAGCGCAGCTCAGTCCAGAACATTCATCGACTGCCAAGTCGTTCTCACAGTTGGGCAGCGCCTGAAACATGTGTCGTTCAGGTTTTTGCTGGTGTACCCAAAGTGGCCAAATTCTTATGTCAACCATGTGCGATTGAACCCTTTTTTGTCTCATTGTGAGGGGTGGCCCAGAACAACATCCTGAAAGGTTGGTACTGCATTTTATCACAGAAACAACTGCAGAATCTCCGCGCCTGTTGGCGAGCGTGTTGGTGCTCCAGCTTCCTGGCACAGGCAGCTAAAATGCACCAACCGCTTGCTGTGAAGGCCACTCGCAACTCAGCTGCACGCCTTGTCAGAACAACTGCAAAATGGAAGAGCAGGATTCGCCTGGGCACTGGCAAGAAACCGGCCACTGTTTCTTTTTCATGATTTTCCCATCTTTGTCCTATGACGATCAGACCACTGAGACCCACGCCAGTGCAAAGCCTGCAGCCTGGGCTCGCTGGGATGAAATGCATCTGCGTTGCAATTAGAAGGGGACTGCGCAATTGCACGGCGCTTCCAGCCCAAGGCGCGCACAGCTTTTAGACAAGAACAGCGAGCCAAGGTTTGCGTGCGATCGAAACTTGCCTGGTTGCCAGGTGCTGTCTTGTGAAATTCCGTGTGTGCATAACTTTACACACAAAAATACATTGTCAAGCTGGGATCTGATCTCAATTCCTCCTGTGACAAAGGCGCAGTTCTGATTGAAGGCAATCCTTCCCAGCTGATCACTTACTGTGAGATCAGTCCCTTGTGTGGGCTCAGAGCGATTCCAAAAATTGCAAAGGCAGTTTCGGCCTAGGAGTGCATGTCCAACCACTCCATCGGAACGTGCGGGTACTTGAAATTGAAGGCTTCCTCAAGCCGAGAGAACCTGCCAGGGATCCAGGGCACAAACAGGAAATCACGCCACTTCCACTTGCGTTTGGAACACCACAAACTTTACGTGTCATGCACTGGAATTTCGCAACATCTTGCCAATCTGAGCCAAGAGTCTCTGATTGATGGGATTGCCACACATGCTGGCACAAGGGAATGCGGGTTCGAGCCCAATCTGCTCTACTTCGGCCACAGTGAAAGCATCTGCCCTCTAGCGTGCAGGATCTGACAAAGTCGATTCCATCTTCTGCAGGCTTGAGCACCACATCTTGTACGTCTTGTGAAGGATTGGCCAAACGGTCGCGCAAGGCCTCTGCAAGCAGCAACTCAAGCTCGGCAACCCGCTGCTCCAACATCCTCACCCTCTCCTCCAAAGGGATTGCCACGGTAGTGCAAGGGCCACCATCCTTTGAAGCTGGCGTCTCCGCTTGCACGAGGAGCAGGTGGTGGCGGCACCTTTGCTGGTGGACCCGTGGTTGTAGCCTTGGGGAGCCCACTGGGCGGAGCTCCACTGTCTTGGGCATCTTGGGCGTCAGCCTGGCCACCATCCTGGGCGGCCGAGTCGTCCCAGCCACGCCCTTGGCCGTTCCAGGCTGCCTGGTCCCAGCTGCCCCACGATGCCATGTCTGAACAGTGAAGGGCCGACAAACCTTTCCAGCCAAAAGGGAGGACAGCATCAAGATATGAAATGCACTTCTCCCAACTAGGCCCATGTCTGCAGTTTAACCAACAAGAAATCAGCGATGAGCACCGAGGGCTAGACCGGCTCGTTCTGGAGCGGCTGCCTCCGTCACACACCTGGAAGGCGCGGGCAAGTTGCGACACGGACATGACAAGCCACTAGCTGCAACGCACTTGCAGTCAGACCTGAACTGAAGCAGACGAGAGACTCTGGGATCCTGGCTTGTGATGAGACAGGCCACAGACAGGCCACAGCGTTGCTGGCGGTAACCCTGAAGCGCAACGAGCAGTCTAGATTGCACGTGCCAACATGTTGTAGTCAGACCTGCACTGCAGCACGCACCATGACAAGCCACTCGCTGTGACATAGACGTGACGAGACTCTGGGATCCTGGCTTGTGACCACCACGTTGCTGGTGGTAACCCTGCGGCGCAACGAGGACTCTAGATTGCACGTGCCAACATGTTGTAGTTAGACCTGCGATATAGCCGCTGTAGGACGCGCCATGACAAGCCACTCGCTGTAGCACAAAGGTGACGAGGCTCTGGGATCCTGGCTTGTGACGAGACAGGCCACAGCGTTGCTGGCGGTAACCCTGAAGCGCAACGAGCAGTCTAGATTGCACGTGCCAACATGTTGTAGTCAGACCTGCACTGCAGCACGCACCATGACAAGCCACTCGCTCTGACACAGACGTGACGGGACTCTGGGACCCTGGCTTGTGACCACCACGTTGCTGGCGGTAACCCTGCGGCGCAACGAGGACTCTAGATTGCACGTGCCAACATCATGTTGTAGTCAGACCTGCACTGCAGCACGCACCATGACAAGCCACTCGCTGTGACACAGACGTGACGAGACTCTGGGATCCTGGCTTGTGACCACCACGTTGCCCTGCGGCGCAACGAGTTGTTGTAGTTGCACTGCAGCACGCACCATGACACGCCACGAGCTGTGACGCAGACGTGACAAGACTCTGGGATCCTGGCTTGTGATGAGACAGGCCACCGCGTTGCTGGCGCGGCAACGAGGACTCTAGATTGCACGTGCCAACATGTTGTAGTCAGACCTGCACTGCAGCACTGCAGCACGCACCATGACAGGCCACTGGCTGTGACACACACGTGACGAGACTCTGGGATCCTGGCTTGTGATGCGACCGCATCACTGCCTGCAGCAAGGTTCGAAGCATTGTGTGTGCCAAGAGAGAATCAGCACTGTAAGTCACAGCAAGCCAGGCAAGCCCAAACGACCTTTTTGGCTGCAGACATTCTCTGTAGGCTTTACAAGGAGCCGTGTGGACAAACAACTCAGCGATTGCTCCTTCTCTGTCTTCTGTTTGTTGGCAATGGAGCATTCAGAACATTTGCTTCAGCCCAAGTGATCTCCCTGCCAGGGCAATCAGAAATTCTTTTGGCAAGGTCTATCACCAGGAGCGGCTGGAAAAAAAGGCCCTTCAACACAGGCCTCAGCGCCAAGATGCGCGAAGCATGCCACGTAATCAATCGTAAACACGCATGCCAGCTGCTGAGCTGACAGCCGGTCGTCCACATAAGGCGGGTCATGGTGGGAAAGCTGGACAGTGACAATGAACTGGGCCAAAAAGCGCCGAAGCTGCGCATCACATCTTCAAGGAACCTGCCTTGCCAATAGTCATGAACATCTGCGGCACCGGCAGCTGGTCTCCTCTGCGGCGTTGCTCACTTGCCTATGTCAGATTGTGGTGTCTCACATTTGACAACACACCGCGCCTTCTGAACCAGGAGTTCTATGATCTGCCTGACACATGTGTGCAACGTGAGACAAAATGCCTTACGCGATCTGAGGGCCTGGCACCAAGGTGGGGTCCACGTTGCAAGTCGGGCAGTTGGCCACCCACCCATCCCCTGACCTGTCAGCAAACAATGCGCTGGCCTGACACGTTGACTTGACTTTGGACCTCCAAGACCCTGGCCGCACCAATTGGACGCTGGACAGCAAGTCATGCTCCGCAAGTTGCACCCAACGAGAAAACCTTGGGCAGAGGCAAGAAACAAGCCGAAAAACAGAAAAGTCTTTCAGCCCCTGGCAAGTCACCTGCTGGACAAGCCATTCCCAGCTGCTGCTGGAAATGCCATTCGAGGTTCTGCGCCCTCAGCAGCAAAGCAGAAGGTTAGCAACGCAAGGGAAGAGCAAGATTCACTTGGGCGCTGGCTCGCTCATGAACAGGTTGAGACGATCAAAATCAACCACCCTCCCAAGGCTGCTCATGCTTCCCTCCCACGGTTTGATTATGTTTGACCGCTCTTGGCTGCGGCAGGCTGGCAAACAACTGGATTAACTGGAGCGCGCGCCGCGTCACCCACGCCACCAGCCTGAGACATCCAGGTCCAGGCTGGGACGCCTCAAGCAAAGACACAGCCAGAACCAAACCTGTTTGACTGCCACATGCAGTTCAGCTCACTGTGGGCCTGACCTGGAATGAGACAGGCCACCAGCGTGTCGTTCTGACCTGGAACATGCAGCTAAAATATGCTAAAATGCACCAACCGCTTGCTGTGAAGGCCACTCGCAACTCAGCTGCACGCCTTGTCAGAACAACTGGAAAATGGAAGAGCAGGACTCGCCTGGGCACTAGAAACCGGCCACTGTTTCCTTTTCATTATTTTCCCATCTTTGTCCTATGACGATCAGACCACTGAGACCCACGCCAGTGCGATCAGACCACTGAGACCCACGCCAGTGCAAAGCCTGCAGCCTGGGCTCGCTGGGATGAAATGCATCTGCGTTGCAATTAGAAGGGGACTGCGCAATTGCACGGCGCTTCCAGCCCAAGGCGCTCACAGCTTTTAGACAAGAACAGCGAGCCAAGGTTTGCGTGCGATCGAAGCTTGGTTTTGACCTGGTTGCCAGGCAGACTGCACGTGCCAACATGTTGTAGTCAGAATTCCAGTGA
>CAUJNA010003414.1:181397-211397 GCA_963377175.1 Effrenium voratum
ACAGAGACACACAGAGACACACAGAGACACACAGAGACACACAAAGACACACAGAGACACACAGAGACACACAGAGACACACAGAGACACACAAAGACACACAGAGACACACAGAGACACACAGAGACACACAGAGACACACAGAGACACACAGAGACACACAGAGACACACAGAGACACACAGAGACACACAGAGACACACAGAGACACACAGAGACACACAGAGACACACAGAGAAACACAGAGACACACAGAGACACACAGAGACACACAGAGACACACCGAGACACACAGAGACACACAGAGACACACAGATACACACAGAGACACACAGAGACACACAGAGACACACAGAGACACACAGAGACACACAGAGACACACAGAGACACACAAGGACCACAACATACCACAACACACACACACAGACCTCCGTGCCTCAGCCTCCAGGGCTCTGCCCATGGCCTCACATTCCTCTTTGGAGAATTCCAGCTCCTGGCACTAGGATAAGTGCTCGGAATGGGTGGATTGAGCCTCTTGTCTGAATGTCAAGGGAAGCCAAAAGGGAACTCGCCCCCTGACATGCAACCAAATTTCATAAAACTTCTTTTAAAGAACCCGGGAACCAGTATTTTGAGAACCCCGCAAACAAATGATTGAGCATTTGCCCTGTGTCTTGCCAGAAGACATTCAGCAGCTCCCGCCTCTGGAATAGCTTCTCGGCCTCTCGTGCTTGCTACGAAAAGACAGGTGGACATCCTTGAGTGGGTGGTGATTGGCAAGGAGGTTCTTCCGAGCCACTCAACAAGCGCTCCGGGCAGGTGTGTACTTGTTTGATGCCCTTTTGTTGGGTGGGACACCAAGAAGCCAAAAAAATCAGCGCGCCATTTTTGGGGGGCCGCCGATTTCAAGCCACCCACCCACCCACCGCACCCAATTTCTCCGAGGCGGCCGCCCATTCGCTCCTCGTAGCGGCGGTTTGCAGCGGTGGCCTTCTGCACACATCGCTGCCTGGAGCGCAACTCGTGGCTTGGGTCCGGCCAAAAGCGTGGCTCAAGCGGAGAGACAGATGGCAGTGGCTCAAAAAAACCGGTACCAAAATGGAACCCTGCTAAGTGGAAACATGGACCAAAACCTGCGTAACCCCTCCTGTTTAATTTTGAGCCACACCCAAATGGTGGTCCTTTCGGCATCTCCACTCAAACCAAAGAAACGTGCACACCCACAAAAGTAACGCACTCACGCGCAGGCACGCACGCACGCAAAAGCTGCTGGAACGTGCCTTTGTCAAATGCCCAGGTGCCATGCTTGCTGCAGTCGGCTGCTGGCAACATGAGCTGAGCATCCAGAATCTATTTCTTGGCAGCTAGCCACCCTTCTGGCCAGCCAAACATTGCTCAGAACTGCGTGACCATGCCTGCGTGTCCCATTTTTTTTGGTTGGTACCCAAACTTGCTTTCTGGGCCAAACTTTCGCCGCCTGATGCAGCCGTGCCCCTTTCTTGGAGCTGCCGACAAGAGCGGAACATGGGATCCGGGAGCCCCGCATCTCTTGCCAGTCCTTGTCGGCCTGCAACTCATTCCCCCAAAACCAAGAAACTTAATGTTCCCCTTGGCTTCCCTGTAAAACCACCCCAAAAAATGGTTTCCCCAGAAAGCAACCCAAAAAATGGTTTCCGCGTAGAACAACCAAGAAACATGTTAAAAGGGTACTCAAAAGACAACACAACACATGTGTGAGAAAAGTGGAGAGCTCAGATTGCCCCAAAAACGCCATTCTCAAGGCGCCAAGTGCCATTCAAAAGCAAAGCCCAGCTCCGCTCCAAAAAAAGATGTTAGGCCCAGGTGTGTACATGACCTCACATGTGTAGTGAATGAGTTGATCCTTGCCATCGAAAGCATATGGAAGGCCAGCAACTGTCTGACATGTCTGGCGCAATGCGTGATAAAGTTGGAATCAGTCCTAGATTTAAGCAACTTGGGAATGGTCATGTCTTGCCAAAGCGCGTCTTTGCAGCACAATTGATGGAGCGTTCATGTATCATTGTGCCCTCTGACCTGGTGAGTCTTCTCTGAAAATCTTTTTCACCGAACCTATGGCTCCAGCCTGCGAGGATGTCTTTTCAACTTGCTTCATGATGGCGTGGAGGCTGCCAATGGTTTGTCTCAGTGCGACTGCAAGCAAAACATATCCTGCCATTTGGTGGGACAAGTATTTTGAGAAACCAAGCACTGCAACTGAGTTGCTGCTTCCACTGTGTGACCTGGTCCTCGCCTCGGATTTGGCTCCGAGAGCGAACGGTGCGAACCTCTCAACGCCTGATCTTGAAATGGAGTAATATGATGGGTGTGTCCTTTTTTAGGGAACCTCCCAAAATGTGGTTGTCCTTGTGGTTTCTCTTTAAACCAAGCCTTAAACCAACCGCAAAACGGGTACGCTCAAAAAGAACCCCACCTATGTGGGTGTGTATTAAACTGGGAAAATCAAAATGCTTCCAATTGATGTTTCTGAAAACCAAGGGAAACGGGTCCCCTCAAAGAAAGACACACACACACATCTGGAAATGAAGCACTTTGTCACAGTAGTGCACTCAATACTACCCTCTCTTCCAAAGCATTTGTGGGATTTTCCTCTTTAAGGGACTCTCTGTGAGATGACATGTGGGTTTGTATGTTTCTTACGGGGACCGGGCAGGAAGGTTTGAGTACGGGGTATGATTCGCAGGTATGATTCGCGGGTATGCTTCGGGGGTATGATTCGCGGAAGCAGCAGCAGCAGTAGTAGTAGCAGTAGTACCAGTGTTGTCGAAGTAGTAGTACTAGTAGTGATATTGTAGTAGAAACAATAGTAGTAATAGTAGTAGTAGTAGTAGTTGGTAATATTATATTAGTAGAGTAGTAGTAGTAGTAGTAGTAGTAGTAGTAGTAGTAGTAGTAGTAGTAGTAATATTGTAGTAGAATCAAAAGTAGTAGTAGTAGTAGTAGTAGTAGTAGTAGTAGTAGTAGTAGTAGTAGTAGTAGTAGTAATAGTAGTAGTAGTAGTAGTAGAAGTAGTAGTAGTAATACTAGTAGCAGCAGAAGTAGTAGTAGTAGTAGTACTAGTAGTAGTAGTAGTAGCAGTAGTAACAGTAGAAGCAGCGACTGTAGTGGCGCGGAAGCTTTGAAAAGACTTGGCGCTGGCCTTGGCAAGGCAAGTTCATTGCGCGGGTATGATTCGGGTATGATTCGCGGGTGTGATTCGGCTAGGTGCAAAACGGCACTGATTACAAACTCAGAATGATGAATGTAGTAGTAGCTGTGGTAGTAGTAGTAGTAGTAGCAGTAGTAGTGGTAGTAGTAGTAGTAGTAGTAGCAGTTGCAGAAGTAGTGGTAGCAGCTGTAGCATAAGCAGCAGCGGCTGTAGTGGTGCGGACGCTTTGAAAAAGACTTGGCAGTAGCCTTGGCAGGGGAAGCTCATTGTCCGGGTACGATTCAGGTATAATTCGCGGGTATGATTCGGCTAGGTGCAAAACGGCACTGGTTACAGACTCAGACTGATGTATGTAGTAGTAGTGAGTAGTAGCAGCAGCAGCAAAAGTAGTAGTAGTAGTAGTAGTAGTAGTAGTAGTAGTAGTAGTAGTAGTAGTAGTAGTAGTAGTAGTAGTAGTAGTAGTAGTAGTAGTAGTAGTAGTACCAGAGTTAAGCCACCAGAGGACCGCAGGTCTTGGTCCATGTTTCCAATTGCCAGGGCAAGCCATTTTGGGGTTACCCGTTTTTTGAGCCACAGCCAAATGGAGGGTTGCTAAGCAAAAGACATGGGCCATGCAGAACGGAGAGGCCATTTTCTTTGGAAGGCAGCCCTTTCTGGTTGGCTTCAAAGCCATTTTTGCCATTTTGGGGTTGCCCTTTTTTTGACCACCAGACCCAAACCATCCGCCCGTTGCTTTCCGGGGCTGGCGGCCGGCGCACTTCTTGGAGCTCTTAGGCACGCAGTGCATCAGCGGCTGCACGCCCTGGCAGTGGTCAGCTGGGTGTGTCATTTTGCCGGAGAACCCCCCTTTTGGCTGGGTTTTAGAAGGAAACGAAAGGACACCAACCATTTTGGGCACGAATAACAAAAAGGCGTTCATGCATATGACTGCTTAGGCATTGCAGACAGTCTTCTAACTCTCTTCCTTGAGCTCTTGACGCGTAAGACGGATCTCCCGACACTGCATCGGATTGGATTCGCATGCCGCACATTCGCCATCCTTTCTCCCGCCTCCTTGCTGGCGGTCCCAGGACGGCTTGCAGTGTCGGGACGACTTGCCGTGCCGGGGCCTCGGGAGAGTGAATCCGCCGGCGACCTAGTCACCTAATTCGTCACCAACAAGAACACACCAGTCGTTTTGCAGGGGCCCCCCCAAAAACATGATGGTTTTCCGGTTGGTTCCCCTGTTGAAACTGTCCAAAAAAGGGTACCCTCGAAAGAAGACACTCCTACAATCAAGCGAACTGTCAGCGAGCTTGGGTTTCTTTTCCTTGCAACATACTCCCGCACACCTCCTATTCGACCGTTGTGCTTGTCGATGGATGCTTAACGGCTTCTTCTGACTCATGCTAATATGCCTTGAAATTGAATGATCACTGCACCCTGGAAAGACATTTGCCATCTTCTGCGCGTATGTGTATGTGTGTGTGTGTGTGTGGCACCATAGCCATCTTCCAGCTTTACAATCTGTCAAGTGCGCGTGCTCAGACTGTGCACGCCACACCTGTCCGCCTCATCTTAAAACTTCTGTGACATATGTTGGGTCGCGGTGGAGGTCCCAGTACGCCTGCTTCAGCCGCAGAGTCAGGGGCCCAGGACCCGCAATCATCTGCCCATCTAAACATGTGACCGGCAGCACCCCACCCGCCGTGGAGCTAAGAAAGATCTCCTCCGCTCGGCGAAGGCTTGACACCGGGAGCAAACCCACCTCTATGTCCAAGCCAAAGCCACGAGCCAACTCCATGATCCTTAGTTCTCGCTTTGGACACCCAAGGCCATGGTGGATGGTTGCCTTCTCAGTTCATTCAAGAACATCAAGCAGTACTTGCAGATTGGCAAGCACGAAAGTGAGGCGGTTGCTTACATTGCAGTTGAGGCTCGTTTGTCGAGTGATGCCTTCCAGCATTCCCCGTGCTGGCGTCACCAGCTGTCCATCTACCACGGCAAAAATGTTGAATCCTGGCCCTTCAACGACATTGTCGGCACCATCCACAAGAACAGCAGTCTCACCACCCTCATCTAGGGCCTCCATCAAAGCCCGGGTCATGTCCATCCAATGAAAATTCTTAATGGTTGGATCCACAGATTCTGGCTGTATCCTTTGATGTCGTGAAACCTTGAGGTGCAATCCCGTCTCTTGCTTCTCAGGCGTGGCAATCCACGAGAACGGCACCGCGAAAGCATAGAAGCGGCTCCGGCACTGTCTTGGGTCGCGGGAGCCAGCGGGTGGCACGCCGCGAGTGCACAGCATCATGACATAGGCGCTTGTCAAAGATGTTCTTCTCGCGCATTCGTGCAGGATCTCCTCTATCTGCTTTGGACTCTCTTCTGGTTGAAGCCTCAGCCGCTGCATACAGGAGAAAAACCGCGCCAGGTGATCCTGCAGGCGGAAGAAGTGGCCGTCCCACACATGCACCACGTCATAAGTGGCATCAGAGTGGAGGAAGCCGTAGTCGAGAATGGAAATCGATGCGTCGGCCACTGGTACAAAGCGACCCTGAGAGTAGGCACAGCCCGCAGCCATGGTGTCCTCTTGACTGGAAATGACACTCCCCATAGTGCGTGTCTGAAGCGAGTCCTTGACTTGATTTTCCAGCTGCAGGCGAAAAGCATCCACTCTGCGTCGACTTGAAGGCATGAGTGCGAAATTGGAGTGCTGCTCTATTAGGTTCTCCATCTACTTAGAAGTCCCATGTTCCTCGCACGACTTTCGCTGACATCGCTCAACTTGCCAATCCCCTTTTCTCACTTGCTGAGTGGATGGCCCCAAAAAAGTTCTAACTTTATACTTACCACTAAAATGGTCTTCCCAAAAAGCTTAGAGTTCATGAACTCAGGAAGTGAGTTGTTTATTCGTTTGAATTAAATCTGGCGCCCAATCAGAAGCAACGACGCTGAGGCGCCCTGCGGCCAGCTGTGCCAGGCCGGGAAGTGGGCGAGCCATTGGCCTCACGGAAAGAAAGGAAGGGCAGACGTGGCTGACGTGATATCCACAGATCTGGCCACATGGTCCTCAAGCCCATGCGTCTTGGTCTACATCCGGCAGCATGCTAATCCTCTTAGATTGAGCTAAGACACCTTAATCAATATATGGCTGTGGCTCAAAAAGATGTACCAACTTCGCACCTTGGTTTTCTGGAACCAAAGACTAAAACCTGCGCTTTGCCCTGGCTCTTGAACATTTTGAGAACCACACCCAAAGAATATTACAACCAGTGCGTGAACCTAAGAAAACAGACTGTCCGACACCCAAGAAAGGAAGCTGGGTGAGCCCTGGGCGACTTCGTCAAATTTTTCCGCCGGTTTGGGCTGAAGGGAAACGGAACCTTTGGGAACGCCATTTCGCCCGGGAGTTTTTGAGAGCCCCGACGAAAAGCGGACAAGAGTTGGGTGTGTCTTCCTTTTAGGGGACCCAAAGTAGGTGGTTTCCTTTTTGGTTTCCCTTTGACACCCTCCATTTTGGGGTTCCCTCAACAAAAGAGACCCAATTCAACCTCAGAAGCACCCCAATACGCCCTCCCGGTGCGCACCACTGTCGTAAGGTCAAAGGTAACATCTTCTCCCTCCTGGCGCTGAACCACGCGACCCGTTGCCCATGGCAAAATATGTTTTGCTGCTGGCTTGCTTCGGGAGGGTTTGATTGAGTTTGAGTAACCCTCTCAAGATATCGAGAGACTAATAGGAATCTTGTGAGTTGCTTGCGTGAACATCAGTCAGCAGGAGAACATACGAGTCAGCAATCAAAACTCAAGGTGGATCGAATACTCGAATACTTGCCGCTTTAGATGGATAGAGAGGAACGAGCCTCTCATAGCCTGTCCCTTAAAAAACGATTCGCCAATGTCCTCAAGCATCAGCTGCGAAGCTGGGGCAAACTGCCTGCACATCCCAAAGTCCAAACCCTGATCCCCTTTACGGCCTCAAAGTCTGATGGGAGAACAACCCCCCTCAAGGCTTTTGAAGGTATGGGGGGAGGGGGGGGCGTAACGCAGAAGAGCATGCCAAGCATGTGGGACCCTCGCTTTTGTCTTCAATAGGACATGCACGTGGGCTCTGTCAATCATCCAATCAATCGCACTGGAGTCACGCCTGTTCTCAAGGTACTCCAAAGCTTCCAGCGAGGACAAGACCTTGCCCGGAATGGTCATGTCAGTAAGAAGCCGAGAGCCGTCAGACTTAAAGCTGATCAAATCGTCTGTGTTTGTGCTCCTCTCCAGGTGTGGCTTGCTGAGTCTGGCCTTGGGCATGTCCTCCCTGTCTGCCATGGGGTTGCCCTGGCCAGGCTTTTCATGCAATCGAGCTGCCTTGACACCATCTGGTGGTTGCCATTGGCAAAAGAAAGGCGCCGCTGCAAAAAGTACTGGTCACGAACAAGCCCTTGTGTTGAGAGGTGACACCGCGACGATCTATGATACTTGCACTTCATCATATCACACCTTGGCACACCAAATTTCTGGCTGTGAGACGTGCAAGCACAAAACACCCCAAATCCTACACCAGCACCTTGCATGTGGAAGGACTCCTCCAAAAATCACATGAACATTTTGTGCAAGCGAAGCTGAGGACAAACCTGCAAGCAGCTGGGAGACTCCTTACGCGCTGACGTAGCTGCGAGACGTTTCGCCTGGATGCTGAGCTCCCGCAGGGTGCTGAGATCCTTCAGCTTCTGCACCTGAGTCACAAAAAACCGATGGGTATGAAAAATCGTGTACCCAAACCAAGGTAAAGAGCTAAGGCGGCCGCAACGAATTCTGACTGAGAGACTTTCCCTTGCTATCCTTCACTTACCCGGGCTTTGATTGTGGCTCACCTCACTTACCTCCAGTACGGCCTAGAAAGTGACCTGCATATCCTACAACACACTGCAATGCAGCGGTTTGGGGGCAGGGGAAGCCATCTTGCTCCAAACCTCAAGCCGCAACAGTGAGAATCGGGTTCCTACCCCGAACAATAAACTGTAAATAATGGGATCTCAGTCTGGGCTTGCCGGGCGTCGGGACAACCGCCCAAAGAATGTGTGTGTGTGTGTCTATGTATGTATGTACGTACGTGCGTGTCTATGTATCTCTGATTGCCTGCCTGCCTGCCTGCCTGCCTGCCTGCCTGCCTGCCTGCCTGCCTGCCTGCCTGCCTGCCTGCCTGCCTGCCTGCCTGCCTGCCTGCCTGCCTGCCTGCCTGCCTGCCTGCCTGCCTGCCTGCCTGCCTGCCTGCCTGGCCGTCCGACTCTGTCTGTCTGTCTGTATGCCTGCATGCACGCACGCAGGGAGGCAGGTTGGTAGGTGGGTAGGCAAGTAGGTAGGTATTTATGTGGGCATTGTGTGCATTGTGTGCATTACATCAATGTTTGTTTGCCTGCAAGTCAGGGTACTTGTGCCAGGCATATCTAGGGATACAAAGAAATGCAAACACGAGCGAGATGCCCGCCTCTGAAGAAGTGGTTAGACTGTTGCGGGAGATATCCAGGATCTCCAGCGCAGGGCAACCTCAGCTGCCAAGGAACGTGCACCTTGCCTTGCATTCACTTAGAATACTTGCACCGGATGACTGCTTGCTTCCACTCATAAACGTGTTGCAATGGCTACATTAACATGATTCACTCGATTCGGACAGTGGGGACTAAAATATCTTGAGGCTCCAGCAACTGACAAAGTTGCCAGGAAGTTCCTCCGAGCAATGGCCAAACGTTGGTCAATGTTGCAGCCAACAGGTTTGCCGATTTGGTCTGATCACCCGCAGCTTGTGCCAGCTTTCCAAATTTAGCTACATAATCATCTGCGACCAAGTCGGGCACGGTGCATCACTGTCACGTTTTCTGGATTGCGACACACTGCCAAAACGGGGCATTTGTTACGAAGATGAGACACATCAAGTCCTCCATGTCATTGCCAGCCAGCATCAGCTCGGAAAGGAGCGAGAGGCTGGGAATGCCTGACCACTGGGCCTTCCACGACTTGCCCTTCTGAGGAAACAAACCGCTAGACTTAGCCACATCAAGTGTCAAACCATCGGAGCCTCTTTGAACACGGGTCCAAAACGCGATTCCAAGCCTGAGTCCCAAGAGCAAGCGGAAAACTTGAACACTTCTGGAATCTGGGTATGTCTCAAAACCGGGCTACCCAAAAAATCGTGCTATGTCCCATTTGGCTTCCCTTTAACCTTTTAAACCAAGGTTTAAACAAAAAAGAGGTACCCTCAAAAACACACACAAACACACTAATGGTATTCAGGGCAATTGGTTCAGAGGCTGCCCGCCTTTGAACGAGGAGGCAGAGAGCTGATTGTCCGTCACGTCAAGTGATGACAAGCGGACTCGGACGTTCGGCGTTTGCTGTGCGAGAGAGCGTCAATGCGAAGAGGGCGAGCCAGTGCAGGGCAAAAGCCAGAAGTAGCATTAGTTAACCTACGGGCACCAACAAAACTTGCAAAACACTGTGAGGAAGCGAAGTATGTGTGCCCGCCATTGTCAAATGAGATGTTATGTGGAGAAGATGCGCTGTCAAACATTCAGGCATCAGTAAGCACGGCTAGAAAGTACAGGCTTTAAGCACTACTTCAACACTTTGTCGGCCAAACGTGCTATTCGTTGATACATCTACTACACTGCGAACAATACATTTGGTCATTTGGAGATGCAAAACTATCCAGCACGGCCACAGCTGAGGGCGTGTCGCGGGCCCCCAGTGCCCAAAAAGCCGAGGCTAGACAGCTGGTTACCTGCAAGCAAGCAAGCGAGAGCGGGCGCCCGATTTTTGTGGTCCCAAAAAAAACAGAGGGGTGCCCCAAAAAGCACACGCCCAGGCTTTGTCTCAGTCCATGAGGGTTGGGATCTGATCCATTTGGCCAAAGGTTTTTTTTGTCGCTGGTGGCCCCTTGGCAAATTGAACTGGGGCAAAAACAACGGTTGCAATGTTTCTGTTTTTTGTTTTTTCCTTTTTCTCGTGCGTTCCTTGCAGCGTTCTTAGACAGACCGCTTTAAACATAGAGCATGTACACCGTTTTCTCTCACAGCCCACCTGCCAGCATGAGCTCGTCAAGCTTGCCCAGGCCTGATTTCGGCGCCGCGCCAGCGCTCACCAAAAAGGCGCTCACAGGGCCCTGCAGCTTTTAAGCAACTGATTTGGGTGTATCTGTTCATTTGGGGACCCACAAAATGAGTGTCCGTTTTCCTGTGGGCTTCCCTGAAACAAAAACAACCAAAAAGGACGCCACACCCGACAACATGTGTGCTTCTTCGACGAGGAAAGAAAAACAAAAAAAGGCGGCGGAAAGGTGCGCCGGCCTTTGAGGTGCTCCAGGCTCACTGACTCCAGCCGATTTTGGCTGGCATCCAAGACCTGCCCCACTGCCACCCGGAGCCGCGAGCTCGCGCGCGCGGGCCGCGCAAAAGAGGTTCCGTGCCCTGAACTCCTCAAGCTCTAGTTCTCTTCTCACGAATCCGAACCTCTCTTGGAGGATTTGGAGAGGGCCAACTCCAGAATACTGTCATAGAAGCGATAGAAGGCAGGTAGCAGTAAATTCGTAGTGCTTATCGGCAGCCGAGGTGGCAATCCTGATTGCTTCGCAAATGACAGGTTTGCATTGAATTGCGTTGTATGACAGTGTTCAACTGGAATGGACCACATCTCAACATGTGCCCTCAAAGTGTTTTGGCTGCTTCACGATTTAAAGCCGGGGCTTGCTCTGACAACCAAGTTCATGAACTCGCTGACTGCTCACGGCAAGTTGCAATCCTGATACTGCTTCATTCCCTCCTGGATATCGTCAAGCCAACGGCTCTGCCGCAAGAACAAGCACGCAGCCCTCTTGGATGATCCTGATGTATATCATTGGATTGATGGCGTCACCTCTCACGAGCATGGCCAAGCCAAGTGTCAAGTCCTAGGCAACTAGGCGAACTTGATGCAGCACACAGGCACCGGGCCTAAAACAACACCGTTCACGCAACGCTCCAAATCGCAGCGTGAGTGAAATTGGACACAAAAGTGAAGTGAGTTAGGGTTTAGCTGAGAATGTAACTAGTGGAAACCCAAAACTTGTGGTTGACCTTTTGGTTTCCCCTTGAACCAAGGGAAGAATTACCGCAACAATCAACTTTTGCACAGGCCAGTCTCAAATGTTGCAGGGGAATCTGGTCTCTCTTGCCTGGTGGCCTGTGACTGGTGCAAGATTTGGGAGAGAAAAGTAGGAGTTGCCTTTGAAGGGCCAAGTGACACAGAGCCCAGCCACCATCGGATTTTCGGGGCCCAGCCACCCGCTGCAAGCCCCAGAACCCCAGCGCCACCCCGCCTCCAAACTGACCAGACCCTGTAGGCCCTCCAGTGACGTGAGCTCGTTCAGCGCAACACGCAGCCTTTGCGGCGGAACTGGCCGAGGTGTTTCTTTGCTTCTTTTTCCGCATGGCCCTGGCTTTAACCCCACTGGCGCTTTCACGAAAGAAACACTAACGGGCAAGGGCTGAACTGCTCCCGGGCCATCAGGGCCAAGGGTGGAGCCGTGCTGCTTCTGCCTCTTTGCCGTTCTCGTGCTCACCCTCTACAAAGTCATGCTTCAGAAGAAGCAAAGAGAGGAGACCCATGCAGCTAAAAGAAGAAAGAAGCAGCTTGAGATATCCGAGATGCTGTGCTCAGAGACGCAGTATGACGCAGTGTTCCTGCCCTGCCTCCCAAACAAAGTTCGACCTGGTCAACTAAACAAACACGGCGGCACACATCAAAGATCAAGCGTTGATTGCATACATCTAGCTTAAAGTATGGATGCAACAAGGCCGAGCTATACTTTGAGGCCGGCCATTGAAGTCGATGCCAGAGCTAGCACCACTTGCCGCGAGTGACTAAATGTTGTGTCTGAAGCCGCAACGCGCTACCTTCGCGCCACTTACTCGGACAAGCACCGAAGACATCTCTCTTTCCAGCCCAATCCCTTTTGGTGCTGGCCAGGTCCCATGGCCAACCACAAAATCCGCAAATCAGACCCATCCAAAATGCGTCGACCCCCCCCCCTCACTTGTGGGCCGGAGGTGTTTTTTCCTCTTGGCTTCCAAATGGGTGGAGAACCCCCCCCAAAGTGCGCCGAAGGTCTAAACCAAAGAACCGACTCTCTCGACTCGGGACACGAGTCGAGCCGAGAAGTGGACTCCTTCAGCTTCGTCAGCTTGTTCAAGCCCCTGCCCAGCCTCATCTCCGAAGCCATGGAGAAGCTTCTTCCGGGGCATCCGTGCCAGAAAGCACGCATGCGAAAAATGCAGATTGGTATATGGCCATGGACTTTAACTAGTTTTTTTTGGTCATCGTTTAGGTGTTGGTTCATGTCCACCAACCACTTTCCAGGAAATTCCTTGTTTAGATCCATGGCCATATGGATTGTGGCTACCGGCAAACCGCGGCCTCTGAATCCGGTTCCTCTCCAGGTTCAAGACCTCCAGCGAGAAGAGCTTCTCAAGTCCTGGTTCCCCGTTTCAGAATCCAAGAAACGCCTTGGGGGGCTTCGGGGTTGGTCTCATTAATAGGGGTACCCGGAAAATGGGCTAAACCTTCCTTTGGTTTCCCATTTAAACCAAGCAACCAGAAAGGAGGGCATCTCAGAAACAAGGCGGTGAAAAACAATTCCACACCGGACCCATCTATGCCAAACAAAGGAACAGGCCGGCTTGCGAAATGGCCCTTGCAAGCCCGCTTGCGCAGCCCTGAATCGTCCATGGGACTGGTCCTTCCACACAACTGATCTCGTTGTCCTCCAAATGGAGCGAGACTAGACCTGCCATCTCGAGCCAAGTCGTCTCTTTGCTCAGCTCAGTTCACTTTGACAGGGGTGACTGGATTTCCCCGTTGCAATTCACTGGCGGTGTCGATTGAACGTGCCACTTTTGAAGGTTCCAAAACGGGAATGGAGGAAACGCTGTTTGATCCAAAGGCAAAACCGATCGCTCGCAAGCACCAGGCATCAGCCGAAATAAGCATTTCTCAATATAGTGCAACACAAAATGTGAATGCATCGCGGCGCGGCTGGGACACTTGTCCAGGCCCTGGATACGGGAGATCTGGCAGCTGTCCAACCTCAGCCCAGTCTGTGGCAAAATCGAAAGGGATACGAAGGGTAGCCTTTGCGCTGCACCTGTCTCAACTTTCGGATTTCAGACCTCCCAAAGTCCCTCCTTGTCCTCTCTCAAGCATGGCGCATCCAACATCAATCCCCTATCATGTTTCCGGTCAAATGGGTGTGGGTCAGTCAGACATAGGCACCCAAAATGAACCCCCCGGTGAATGGAACCCACCACCAAACCCTGTGGTCCCCCTTGGTTTCATTTCCCACCCATACCCCCACATATCCCCCACATGCGTTCCTTGCCGTTCGTGCGTGAGCCATGCGCCATGCGCGAGCCATGAGCGGCGCGATGATGGGGCGTCGGCTTCAGTTCCCGAAGCTTCGGCATGGCCCCCAGATTCTCCACAGCTCGGATGTTGTTCCTGGCTTCCGGAACCAACAAAAATGGGTCTGTCTGATTTTTTGGGGGCCCGCCCACATGATGGTCTGTCTGTTTTTGGGGGGGGGCGATTCGCCCTCGCTGGGCGACTTTCAACTTTTTCCCGGCAGTGCCAGATTTCGGTGCCGGATTTGAGTCGTATAGCGCTTGTTTTTGGCAGAGCCTGTAGCCCTCCAAACTTGCACTGGTTTTGGAATGGCTCCTTTTGGCGGCCTCATGTTCTCGGTAGCATGTGTTGAGTCATGGCTGATTGCTGCTTCTCAGATGAGGGACCCCTCCAGGTGGCTGGTTTCCTTGTCACCCCAGTTATGCATCAGCAAATGCCAAACACACAGTGCAGTTCTTATGAGAGGGCACTCACGAGACTCGGTTTCCTTTTTGTTGGGTTGGTGTTAAAGGGGTAACAAGGGACGCCCGTCATTTTAGGGGGAAAGACGAAAAGAGCCAAGTGAAGTTGAAATTGCGCAAGCTGACGGCTCCACGCTCCCTCTTGCGGGGTGGGGCCCCGCGCGAGGACAAGTCGAGGCTGCGAAGGTTGGGCGCGTAGTCCGCCAGGCCTTGGATATCCCGCCTCGGGCGGCCGGGAGGTGCCAAAAGGCGCCGGCAAGCATGAGAGGGGAACAAACTAAAACCAACCTTACATGCACATATTGTGTATATGTAATATAATAATAATAATAATAATAATAATAATAATAATAATAATAATAATAATAATAATAATAATAAAAATAATAATAATAATAATAATAATAATAATAATAATAACAATAATAATAATAATAATAATAATAATAATAATAATAATAATAATAATAATAATAAAATAATAATAATAATAATAATAATAATAACAATAATAATAATAATAATAATAATAATAATAATAATAATAATAATAATAATAATAATAATAATAATAATAATAATAATAATAATAATAATAATAATAATAATAATAATAATAATAATAATAATAATAATATATATATATATATATATATATATATATCTATAAATATATATATATATATATGCATTATATGTCCTCAACCTCATCAGTCTCATCATGATGCTCCGCATCATGGCGCCCCGCATCTTGGCCACCGCCGGGAATGCTCTGAACAGTTGCCAACATGCCCTGAAATTGCTGGCCTCGACTCGCGGTATCCTCCTGCATGGGCTCCGGCTGTTGAAGGGGCACGTGTGGAGTCCTACCCTCATCAACCCTTGCCGACCCCCCATGACAACATCCATGGAATATGAACATTCTTGGACGTCGCCTCCGAGATGCGCCCAACCGACGCGGGCCCGTCGACGCACATCCGAGGTCGCGACGGCACCAAAGTTAAGCCAAAGGCTGTGTGGATAACTCCAACATCCGCATGACCCATTCGTATCCTGAATTTATCACATGTAACACGTTGGCAAATCATGTGCATATGTATATGTATTTATATAGATATATTCAAATATATTCATGTATTGCTTTCTTTCCAATTCTGAGGGTGGCTTTGAAGCGAAACCAAAGGAAACATCAATGCACGATCTCTCCTGGCCCTCATTCTAAGCTCCCTGCAGGAACTTGTAGTGAAAGTTCCTGAGTTCCCATACAGCTAAACAGTTTCAGCTTCTGAAGAGAAGTGTCACAGAGCACAAACAACGCGGAAGAGTAAGCCAGCGGCAGATCGGTCACCTTTCCACCCTCGGTGCCCTCAGCGCACTGACCTGGCGCAGCACTTCGCGGCCAAAACTTGCGCGCACCAAAATGAGAGCTGGTGCACCGATCAGGTTGACAAGCCTGTGAAACAATCATCCGAGTGAATTATATTTTCACCAGCCTGAAATAAGGTGGTTGGGGTGCTATTCCCCACATAAACCACCATTTGGGGTGAATTCGGTCGTGTGAGGTGGCCATGGGTCAAAACCAATAGTACCATTTTGGGGTAGCTGCACCACCCATTTCAGAACCTATTTTAGTGGGGATATGTGGGGGTACGGGATTTTGACCCATGGCCAGTTCACAGTAGTTCCTCAAAGCTCGACTTGCAATGAGTCGGGCCTTCACAGCTTCATTCTTCCGAACTGACACACGAGGAAAGGCACTAGTTCCGCACGAGTGAAAGAGCCGACAGGCAGGCAGCGCTCGCGAGGCTGGCGTCGAGCTCCGCATCCTGGCTCTGCAAGGCTTGCCGTTAGAAGTCCAACTTCGGCTGGTCTGAAAATCGAACACCCGAAAAAGGTTGGGTGTCCTTTTGGTCTCCAAAAAAGGTTTGGGTGTTCTGTTGGTTCCCCTTTAAACCAACCCAAGCGATCAGTCACTGCCGGCCTTGCCACCCACCCAGCGGCAGCCCTGGGAGATGTGTATTTCCGGAGAAGGGCTGGCTTGGTATTGGCGGTACCGGAAAGGTACAAGGAAACGGAACAAAGGCACAAGGGGTACGACTGTGGTACAGGCCAGCCAGCTGTAACCTTGTGTAAGTGTAGCGTACTAGTCGCATAGCGATTCCCTTGTACAGAAGCATACTTCCCCTTGAACAGTACCACCAAGCCCTCTTGCCATCTGGCTGTTCGTTGTAGCTCCCCAGAAGATAACTCTTCAACTTGGCTAATTTTCATATATGGGTGTTTCTCAAAATTGCTTCTCTTATGTGTCGTGGTCAACACCTCCTCACATTTGGCCTATGGTCATGGTTCTCCAAATAGCAATCATTACAATTTAACTCTGATTAAGGATCACCTCCGTTCTCTAAATAGAAATCTTTCTAATACTTACCAAACATGGCCCTCCCTGTCAACCCCAAGTAAAGGACCCGCTCCTTTGCCCATGGCATCGGCTATTGCCTGCCTCTAAGAGCTGCTTGGGCGCAGAACGCTCGCAGCCCAGGGCCTATGGCGGACCGCTGAAGTTACCGGACGAAAAGCAAAGCGGTCTGGTGACTTAATTTTGACCCATATCCGGGATCACTCTGAGGTTTGCTGGAAACAAGACCTTTAAACTTAAGGCCCCTTCAAATGCTTTCGTGCTCTTGAAGTCTTGAACTTGTTTTGACCGTGGCCGAGCAGGAATTGCCAATACATCTCTTCCAAATTCAGGCCACAAGAAGAATGGTGAGCAACGCTTCGTTGCGCACCCTGAATTTTCGGAGCTAGTGCCAAACATCAGCAACCCGTGGTGTTCTTCGGGGGGTTGAAAAAATCCAATGGACGATTTCCTGGTGCCGAACAAACCCCCCCCCAACTTGCCGGCTTTTACAACCATGTCCACAATCCCAAGTGTCCAAACAACTTCTTTTGGGGGGAGGAAGTTGGGGTGGACAAAAACATGGAGTCCAAAGGGGGGTGGAAGTTCTTCTTTTTGATTCCAACTCAGATCCGAAGCCAGCGCTTAGGTCCTCAGGCGACGATGCGCTGGCTACTGCTGAGGCTCTTCCCGGCCTGCGCTGCCGGATGGGTCTGTCCTTTGAGAGATTCCTCTGTTGGGTGGTGTTCAAATGGAAAATTTAAAGAGAACCACCATTTTTGGAAGGATTCCTCTTTTGGGTGGTGTTTTTACATTGAAAATCAGAGAAACACCACCATGTTTCCTCTTTTGGGTGGTGTTTTTACATTGAAAGTTTAAAGAGAAACACCACCGTTTTGGGAAGGTACCCCAACAACGAGCTGCCAGACATTCAAGACCGAGGGAAATCGGAAATCGCTCGCTGGCCTTCCTAGGCCGGAAATTCAAACCCAAATTTCTGAGCTGCCGGAAATTCAAGAAAGCAGTGGGGGTGAGCGTTGCTTATTGGACCAATGTGACTTTCTGTCTCAAAGCTGTGCTTTGAAAGTTTACTAGGCGCAGTTGAATCCAATACCCGGCAACAGCAGGCAGTCTTTGTACTGGTGCTTCTTCAAGGTTCGATGTAAGGAACGATGGCGGGGTCCTGTTCTGAACAGAGCGGGAATGGCCAACCAGTGTCTCCTCCAAACACCAATTGGTCACAAGTCAAAAGGACCCGCAAATGATTGATCCAACATGTCGCTGTGTTTGCTTCTACCACCAAGTTGACCAGTAGTGGGCCCCTAGATCCGGAACCCCCATCCGAGCCGCGCGGACACATTTGATTGCACCCACGAAAATATGTTGTCATGAGCATGGAACAACACAAGGCTGGTCAGCATGCACACTGCAACTAAAGAATGGCGTCCATACAGCCACTTCCTCCATTCAGCTCGTGGCCTCGAATTGGACCAAACGTTCAAGTGCCAGCTAACACGCCACGCTCCACCAGCCTCGGACAGCACCATCCGCACATGAGCGAGCCGCCGCCGCTATCGGCCCATTTCTTTGGGGCCCAATCTGCGTTGCTCCAGTCTTTGGCTTGCCGAAATGAAAACCAAGGCTCGAGGCTCAGAACAGAAAGCTGAAAGGCTCTTTCAAGACTCAAAGGCCTGTGCACTGAGCGTGGAATCTAATGAAACTCCAAAAAAAAGCTTGTGAATTAGTGCTTCTTGCTCACTTGCCAATTCATGAGATCTTAGTTTTGAAGCGCTTAGACGCAGCCAAATGCAATCAGCAGTGTGAGTAGTTCATGCTTTCTGTTTCCCTTTCTCCCTCTCTCCCTCTCTCTTTCTCTCTCTTTCTCTCTTGCTCTCTCTGTCTCTCTCCCTTTTCTTCCCTTTGTCTTCTTTGTTCTTCTCTCTCTCGCTTTCTCTCTCTGTCTCTCTCACTCTCACTCTCTCTCTCATAGCCATAGGCATGTTTGTACGAAGTGCTCCCATTCCAACAGACCCCACCTTTCGGGTCCGCCCATCGGCCACCCAAGCCCGAGCCAACCGAAGCTCCTCCGCGAAGATCGGCTTCCAGGCCCGGCCGGTCTGCGGCTTGGGCATGGAGAAGACCGTCCCCTTGGTCCTAGCAGAATCAGACCCGGAGGTGGCTCAGAATTTAAGAGCCGGGACCAACCGCGGGTCTTAGCCGTTGGTTCTATGTACCAAGGTGCCGTTTTTTTGTACATGTTTTTGAGCCACAGCCATTTCAAGCCGCTCAGCAGCCGGTGAGTCTCAAGGATTCGGATAATCCAAGAGACACGGGGGTTTAGGCAACATGTCAGGCTTCTGGACACAAATGTGTTCTTTTTGGTTGTTCAGCGCTCAGGAATACAGCTCAGTTGTTTCGCGTCTCCTCCATTCCACTGTCAAGTGTGTGCCCCAAACACTGTCAACATGATGTTCAGGTCCTCAATTGGCTCAGGCATCCTTTTCAAGCTAGCCTTAACGAGCAGCTTTGCGTGCACCCATTCCAACGGATCACCTAACACTGCTTGTGCGCACCGTCCGTTATCACACGAATCTCCTGAGCTTCCGCCCCGAGTTGAGAACGGACGGAACTCCGTCCTGCATCCAAATGCATGGCAGGTCAGGGTTCCATTTTTTGACTACCCCAAGGTAGACTTTAACCCAGGGGTTTCCCTTTTGGGGACATCAACCTCCCCTGTGTTTAAGTCGACTTTGGGGTAGTCAAAAAACGGAACCCTGTGGCAGGCTGCATGAATGTCTTAGCTGTGGCAGAAACGAGGCGTTGCACTCCAATCTGACACTCCTGACTGGAACACACCTCCCGCTTGCTCTTCTCTCATCCCCCAAATGGTCCTGATCCACAATGATTGGCACCCGCACCACGGTGTCATTGCCGCACTTTGGGCAAAACACCTCCCACAGCAAGAGGTATGCTAAACCCCTGAGATTGGGGCACGTGTTGGAGCCTGCATGAGTTTCGGTGATCAAATGAAGATACAACGACTTATGTAGATATCTGTACTTCCGTGCTTTTTGCAATATGTTCCGCCTTGGACACACTCTCACAACCGGCTTTTCTGTCAGAGGATTGAAGGCCTGCTGGACCCACTGGACTCTGCGAAGCTGTACAGGTGACTGTACAGAGCCAAGAACGGATGCTGCGAACCAAACACGTGCACCAAACATCGCAATGGCTTTCTACAGTCTGTAGGAAGTCATTGCGCGATGTGCACAACCCTCATACCAGGGCTCCTGCTCCGATTTGCGAAACGAATCTGGGGCTGGACGCCGAGCCCGGGCCTTAAGATCTCACCATGTAGCTCGTGACAGCTGCGCACCACGTGAGACTTGAGGAAGTCTCAGCGCGTGTGAGAGCATCGCCTTGGGGACTCCCGCTGAGCCACTTCTGCCACTTCAGGGCGTCATCCAAGTCCACCAGAAAACTGGAGCACCTCTGACAGCGCCTGTCTTCTCCGCCGCTCAGCCTTGGCAACGCGACTGGTGAAACACAGTTCTAAGGAGAACCCGGGGTGGGGTCCAACAGGAGATCGGAAACGGTTAAGTTGCGTAGACCTTGAAATATACCCACAGCAAAGCCGGCGAAGCCAGGGACGTCGAACATCTTGGGGAGAAGCCCTGCGCAGTGCGAGTGAAATGCTGACGCGAGGTATGCCACATAGCCAGACGGAGCATAGTCGTTGGTTGGTTGGTTTACACATGAATCAGTTGGTTAGTTACTATTTGTTCTTTACTTAGTCATTTAGTTAGTTAGTGAGTGAGTGAGTGTGAGTGAGTGTGAGTGAGGGAGTGAGAGAGTGGGTTAGTTAGCTAGTTGCTGACTTACTTATTTAGCTAGCTACTTAGAAGAACTCAGTTGCCCGGTTGCTTAATTACTCAATTGTTCAGTTAGTCAGTCCGTCAGTCAGTTAGTTGGCTAAATGCGCTCTAATGGGCTACAATGATGACCTCGTGAGCCAAGGAAGCTGGCGAGCTAAACTCTGCTGCTCATAAGTTAGACTAACTTATTCATGGTCTATTTGCATGGTCTATTGTATTTCCTGAAATTTACAAAACCTTAGCCATGTTTTTTAAAAGAAGGATTGGGGGGGGGGAGTATAAGCTTCTATGATTAGTTCAACCGTCAGCACACCGGTCAACTAAGCAGCGAATTCGCTGGTCAGTGAGTTGGACTATTAGCTCGAATTTTGCGACTGAGTGAATCAATTGGTCAGCTAGTTAGTCAGTTTCTCAGTAGGTTGAGCTTGCTAGCTAGCTTGTAAAAAGGTAGACAGTAGTTGGCGAGTTAGCTAGTTTGCTTGGCTGCTCGTTTGTAGTTCGCTAGCTAGCTGATTGGATAGCTAGCCACTTAGCTAACTGGATAGTCAGCTGGCCAGATCGCCAGCCAGAAAGAAACGCCCCAAGGCTGGTCGCCGCGCGAAGGCTCTGAAGCAGCGCGCGCAACCATGCCAGCGGCCCTTTTCCGAGACGGCTCCAAGACCGCTCTGAACCGCGTCCGTCAAGCGTCGCAGCCGAGAGTTTGCACACCCACCCACCAAGGAGCTGAACGCGTGTTCCCCTATTATCGCGTTTACATGGTTTGCTTAGATAGTTTTTCCATGCAGCGCATGCATTTCTGAGACAGCAAATCCCATCTTAATCACAGAAGCTTCTGATAAACTTCCGTTGGTCAAATTGGCCGACTTCTGTCCGGTGTGGTTGGAAGCTTCCCCCTATCCCACAGGAAAAGGCGCACCTATGCAAAGGGGGGACCGCGTGCCGGGCGGGGACTAAGCGTGCTTCAGGGCGATCAAGCAGCACGCAAATCAATCACTCGCTCGACTGTTTTAAACTAGCGCCTGCGGGCATATGGCAACTGGCCCAAACAACTAACGCGTTGCTCCTGCAAACGAAAGACATGCCAGCCAACATCCTGCCGAGCAAACCGCAAGCAGGCAAGCGTGCCTGCCGCGCCCCTCAATCTAAGGAGCGACTGGGTCCCCCGCGCTAACCTAGTCATGAAGATTTTGTGACGTTCACCTGTTTTCTGCGCTGGCGCCTGGGTGGGGGTGGTGGGCTCGAATCCTTCCCGTCGGGCTTTGCGTGCGTCTTGTGTGGGTTTCGTTTGGGTTTCTGGACGATTGTGTGTAGGTATTGGGTGGGCTTTGTAAGGGTTTTGTGTGGGTGTTGGCTGGGTTTTGTCTGGTTCTTTGTGTTTTTGTTGGGTGGGTTTTGGGTGGGTTTTGTGGTGAGTTTTGTCTGGGTGTTGGGAGGGGTTTTGGTCGGCGTTGTGTAGGTTTTGTCTGGGTTTCGTTTGGGTTTTGCGACGGTTTTGAGTGGGTATTGGGGGTTTTGTGTGAGTCTTGCGTGGTTTGTGTGGGTTTTGGGTGGGTATTGATTTTGTGCGGGTTGTGCGTGGGTTTGGGCGGGTGGGTTTTGTCGTAGCATTCTGCCGGTTTTGGGTGGGTTTCGTCTGGGCTTTGTCTTGGTTTTGGGTGGCTGGTTTTATGTGAGTTTTGGGTGGGCTTGGTCTGGGTTTTGGCTGGTTGTGGGTTTTGTTCGGTGGGTAGTGTGAGTCTGGGTTTTGCGTGGGTTTGGGGTAGGTGTTTGGTGGGATTTCTGTTAGTTGCGAGTCTGGGTGGATGTTCTTTTGCACAACAGCACAGCGCAACTCTGTCGGAAACTCTCTCCCCGGCGGCCGCTGACGGCGGAATGAGCCGGACGCTGTAAAGTATCATTTGGATATAGAATTGCACGCTTGCAACGTTGTTCACCACAGAGGGCCAGTGTCAGATCGAACTGATCATGCAGTTGCAGCGTTTGAGCAGCTTTTTTGCCCTCATTACAGGCTTCAGGCAATTGGACAACTGCCGTGGCTGAGGAAAAGCCATCCCGCAATCTTCCAGAGATTCTAGAGTGAGATCCGATCCTGGACAGTAGAGCTATCGCCTCCATCGCCCGGACAGCCCCAGGAAACTACTGATCCATCCTCAAGGATTGCAGCGAAGGCCTGTGTTGTGGCCGCAACCTGCTGCACGTTGCGGAGCTGATGTTGGACTTGAGAGCTGTCACCACCTTGACTTGCGTTGCCCCATGTGACTATGGATCCATCTGCAAGGATTGCAGCAAATGCAGACTGTGTGGCCTGAAGCTTCTGCACGTTGCGGAGCTGATGCTGGACTTGAGAGCTATCGCCGCCTTCACTTGGGTTGCCCCATGTACCTACGGTTTCATCTGCAAGGATGGCAGCAAATGCACCCCGTGTCGCCTGAATCTGCTGCACGCTTCGGAGCTGATCTTGCACTTCAGAGCTATCACCGCCCCCTCTATGATGGCCCCATGTAACTACACATCCGTCTGCAAGGATTGCAGCAAATGCAGCCCACGTGGCCCGAACCTGTCGCACGTTGCGCAGCTGATGCTGGACTTGAGAGCTGTCACCACCATAACTTGCGTTGCCCCATGTGACTATGGATCCATCTGCAAGGATGGCAGCGAACGCAGGGGATGTGGCCTGAATCTGCTGCACACTACGGAGCTGATCTTGGACTGTAGAGCTGTCGCCACCATTCAAGGGATCGCCCCAGGTAATTACAGATCTGTCTGCAAGAATGGCAGCAAAAGCTCGTGCGTTGCCATGCAGCTGCTGCACGTTTCGGAGCTGATGTTGGACTTGAGAGCTGTCACCACCTTGACTTGGGTTGCCCCATGTAACTACGGTTTCATCTGCAAGGATGGCAGCAAATGCACCCCATGTCGCCTGAATCTGCTGCACGCTTCGGAGCTGATCTTGCACTTCAGAGCTATCACCGCCCGTTCTATGATGGCCCCATGTAACTACACATCCGTCTGCAAGGATTGCAGCAAATGCAGCCCACGTGGCCCGAACCTGCTGCACACTTCGGAGCTGATCTTGGACAATAGAGTTGTGACCTCCACACTCTGGATCGCCCCAAGCGATGATACCGTCACACCCACACCACCAGATTGCAAAGGCAGCGCCTGAAGCTACTAAATTTGTTTTTAGTGAAAGAGCCGTGATGTGGTCTCCATTTTGAAGCTCTGCTGTTTGCAGTGGCTCACTCGGATCCAAGACACGATCGTCCGTAGTGACAAGCCTGAGGAACTGTTGGTCCAAAGCCCGCTGGGCCAAAATCTTCAACTCCGCAACTTTGGAGGACTCTGATATTGAAATCTTTTGACTCCGGCCACTTGGCAAAGTCACATGCAGCTCAAGCACCATCAGATTATTCTGACGTCTCCCCCCCAAACTGGAGCCCGACATCGGTTGACTAGGCATTGCTTGCTTTCTCTGTGCAAGAATATCTGGTCAGCAATATGGATAACACAAGGAAAAAACTATTCTTCAGCAAAAATCTACCAACCAGTACCACGTCTTATGACTTTGCGTGACACAAAGTTCCCACAAAAAGCAGTCTGTCTTTCCTTCGTTTCGCTCCATCACTTGCTGCCAGGTCGCTAGGGCAGCCAGGTGCCTTTTGCAAACAAAGCAAAGCGCGAGGCCTGCTGACCGCTCCTAAGCCGATCCTTGGCCACCGAGGAGAGGTGC
The DNA here is from genome assembly GCA_963377175.1 of Effrenium voratum. Lineage (NCBI taxonomy): Eukaryota > Dinophyceae > Suessiales > Symbiodiniaceae > Effrenium > Effrenium voratum. The sequence continues at coordinate 205,452 of CAUJNA010003414.1, forward strand.
TACTGGATGCTTCGGTGTGCACTTGCTGCTTGGGGTTCTATGCCGCTGACTCGGCCCAAGCCTTTTAGTGAAGCGAAGCCGGTGTCCCACACGGAGATGGGACATCACAAGCCACTCGGAGTGCCAGAATCGCCGGGCATGGCACCATCCGCCGATTCTCACACTCTGCGAATGCTAATGCTGCAGGATGTGCAACTGTCACACCAAGAAGCAACACGTCATGTGCATAGAAGCCTTCGTGGAATCCCGGTGGAAGTGAAAGCAGGCCTGGCCACGCGTCCAATAACGGCTGGTGCTCATCATGACGCTCAGCACGAGTCAAGACAGGCCAGGCGCGCTCTGCAATTCAAGCCCCACCTTGCAGTAGCAAAGGGGCAAGTCCGAAATCTTCACCAAATGTCTACGTCCAAAACCGCCGGCAAGCTCCCACCAAGGGTGCTAAATCTGGTGCTACAGAACATGGTATATACTCACACCATCTGAAATTTGATGGAACGTCATGTTAGGGGTCATGAGTAGCTCTTGTTTAAGCCCCAAAGCTGTGTCATACCAAGGCAAAGCTGGGGACCGGCGAATTTGAGATTCTCAGCCCCTGCAAATTGGCTGCTTCGCTTTTAACTAGTCTCATGAGTATCATGTCACATGTGTCAAGATTACATCTCTGAATTATGGTCATGGTTCCTTCCAGGAGTGCAATAACTGGACTCCAAGTCTCAAAGATCAACCTGCGGTCTGAATTCTGGGTTGATGAGAATCGCATCTCAAACCCCAAACAATCACATCCCCCCCCCACACCACAACCTCACCACAACCACAACACCACCACACCACCACACCCACACATACACCCAACCACCCACCCACCTTCAAAAGTCTGCAACGCATTTCAGGAGCCGGCAGCTTCACGCTCTTCACAGCATACCCATCAAAGGTCAACGGTGTAATGCCCATCTGGAGAAGTACCTGGGAAAAAATGACGAAGGTAGGTCATGGAGGTTGCCTTTTGCGAGGAGCAACCCATTCCCTCTCCACAAGCATCAACCCAATAAGTAGAAGGGAGTGGCAACCTCGTTCATCGAGCTCCAACTTGCAAAGCGCAGGACTGCACACTTGTTTTCCCCAAGTTGCATGTCGCGGCGCGCAGCTCGAACAAGCTCCACCTTGGAGATTGACTAGGCCCCAGGGATTTTATAAGGGTCCAATCGAATGCATCCATTCATATCCATTCTATCACGGGTTCAGCAAGGTCGCGGCGCATGCGGGTCGCCACTTAGGATACTTTCCTGGAGCCTGGGTATGCCTGGGTGCAAGCGAGGGCTAAGCCATCCGCAGCTTGCCTGAGTACTCGGCCGAGGCCTGGGTAGGCAGCGGCTTGCTCAACTCCAAACAAGGATGCACGGCGAACTGCAGAAACGCCACAATAGAGGCCAATCAGAGACAAATGAACCCCCTGACTACCGAGTTTCAATCAATCTGGAAATCTCGCATTGTTCGGTGTGGTCGTTTGGCTGCAAAGGCTCTCGACATCTTCAACTACTCCTGACACTGCCTGCGACTCGAGCGAGGCTGCAAAATCCAGGTTAGGAACTGACCCAGGCCAATGACCAGGTGAACACCATTCCTTGACGTTTGAGCACTGAAACACCGGCTTCGGGGGAGCGATAACAAGGGCGCACAGCATTTCAAAAATGTACAAAACGGCCAGTCAAAGGTGTCCATAAACTCGCAAACTGTTAGCGCGTCTCTCGAGTTGACACGTGCTGCTATCATCCACATCCTCAGCATTCGTGAAACTGCACCAACAAGTTTGACATTCCCTTGGCATCTGGGATTCTCTCCAAAGGGAACCCTCAAAGTAGCCTCATCTTGGTTTCCCTCAACCCGGAGACTACCCCCAGGACGGCTAACCCATCCGCATCGCCGCAAGAGTCTCGGCTGCCGCGCCGGAAGCACCCAGCGCCGGCATCACAACCTGCGGGCAACACAGGTTGAATCGCATGGCACAACGACGCAAAGAGTGAACTTGGTATTGTCGTTGCCTCGCAGCTCGGCTTAACCTCTGCTCACCGTACTATCCTCCCTATGGCCATCCTGAATTCAAATATGGCCGATCGCGAATATGGCCATTCAAAACCGAATGTGTCGGAAATACGTCGGGGGAGAACTCGCCACGTTTCACTTGATTTCCATGCAAGAACCAAACTTCATGATCATCTTCTAACAAACTGGGTTCTTTATTTTACCATTCTCAAAGCCATCCCCTAGGTGGTAGGATAAAGGGAGCCAACCCCAGTTTCTGACTTTGATATCCCCTAGAAATCGACAAAATGATGACCCCTGGCAAATGGGCATGGGTCAAAATCTCGTACCCGCAGTGAACATCCGATTCAATCCCCACTAAAATAGGTTCTAAAATGGGTGGTGAATTCAATCCCAACCAAAATGGGATCCCATTGGTTTTGACAACCACAGTCACATCGCTCACACATCCTCATGGCTTGGGCCACGGCTTTCGCAGCAGTGCGCCAGGTGAGACCAGCTTCAGCGCGCAACTGCTGGTCTCCTGAAAGCCATGAGTCTTGTGAACATAGGTGTCCTTTTAGGAAAATAGATATCCCTGGTAGATGATTAAACCACCAGGTAAACCAGGAATCGCCCTCTATTTTTCGACCAACACAACCAAAAAGGACACCTATGCTTGTGCGTGGCTCCTACCACTTTGACACCATGGTTGAAACCATAACGTTTTTTTACAGGAGAATGATCGTTCCTGGGTTTCTTAGGCACTGCAAAATGGATTTCGTCCATCCACAGTAGCCTGGTAAGAATTCCCCCACCCCTTGTGCTAAAATGTAGATCCAAATAAGATGGTTCACGATAGCTGACAGTGATTTGTTTAATGTATTCGGATGTATTTGGTTGGCATCCGTTGATCTGTTGGCGAGGACGGCCAACGGATGAAGCGATGTAGCAGCATGAATCCGCGACAAATTGTGAAGTTCAGTTCTGCTTTGCACAGCGCCGAAAGCATTGCTTTGGTCTGACATGGCCATGAGTCAAAATCCCATACCCCCAGTGAACATCCCAATCCCATCCCCACTTAAAATAGGTTCTAAAATTTAAAATGGGTGGTGAATTCACCTACCAACCAAAATGGGATCCCAAAACGGTTGTAACCCACGGCCACATGAGTCATAATCAAAACCTGGTACTAAAATGGTCGACCCAGAACCATGTAAAGAATCAAGAAGGCGGCCGCAGCTATTTATGGTTGGGATTGTCCCTTACTAACCTTCATCTACCCGGGTTTTGATTGTGGCTCACATGCTTCTGCGCCGTTGGAGGCTACGCACAGCTTGCCGATCCCCCAATCCGATCGCCGCCTTTTTACCCCGAAGAAGGCGCGCAAAGCCTCGGCATACTCCGCGCTGCCACGGAGGCTGTCAGAACGCTTGCCCTTGGCCAGCACCAGCTGCCTGCAAGACAAGTGACGCAGAAACGCACTCCCCCCCCTCCAACAAAAAGAAACAGAAAAAAAGAAGGCAAGCGTCCGAAAAGGGAGAGTGCGAACTTCCATCTTGAAAGGGTAGACTCTCCAACGGCGATGTCTGACTTTCCCTGGCCGGCCGACTTTTCAAGTTTGGACTGGGGACGCCGAGCACCCCAATGACCTCAGGTTCTCCAACTTGCGATGGGTGACAGCCAAGCCGACGAGCATCGATCCGACTGAGAGCCACAACGCAAATCCTGGACCAATCCTTTCTGGGTTGCCATCTTTCAGAAAAAAAAAGTAAACCCAGCCTCCTGGTTGGCACTTGCTGTTTAGACAAAAACCAAAAGTGCACCAAGCCTTCTGGCTGGCACCAAAAGTAGACCAACCCATGGGGGCACTACTGTGGATGGACGAAATCCATTTCGCACCACCCAAGAAACCCTGGAATGTTGATTCCCCTGCAAATACCAACCATCAAAGGTTTGTCATGCTTTCCGAGCGGTGCGAAACGGATTTCGTCCATCCACAGTATGACAAACACCACCCGACTGGGGCCGGGCTCCAGACCGGCCCTGCCCGACTGCCTGCTGGCCGCATGCTGCGCGGCATCGTTCAGGCGCTTGGCATGGCCAGAGGGCACCACGTGGTCCACTTCCCCGTGGAGAATCAGCAGCCTTCCCTGGAAGCCCTGGCCGCGGACGAGCGTAAAAGCGGAAAAGCGGACAGGGCCGCAAAGTCGAGGAGAATTCGAGGGGACGGTTCTAGGGGTTCTTTCCTTTTCCATTCTTTTCAACCATCGTTCTTTTCGAAAACCAGATCCGTTTTCCCTGGGTTTCTGGAGGTTTTCTAGAAAGAAGGATGCCTGGAAAGAATGTGGAAGGCACCGATAGAACTGTGGCAACAAGTATGTGAAAAGAAACATTGGTTCAAATAATATCTACTCTTTTTTGTGAGGAATTGCTCTGTGAGGGACTCAACCCCATGGCTTGGAATTGAAATCGCCATCTTCACCCAAACCCTCACCTTGTCCCGTGCAGGTCGTCAAGGCTCCCCCATTCTTGTCTCCAAAGGCATTCATCGGGCTGTTTAGGGATCTGAACTTGCCATGGCTTGTGCTTCTCACATCATGCTTGTTTGCCATGCTTTGCCCAGCTCAATAGGCAGAGGCCACAAAGAAGGTCCGTCCAAAAAGCATCCAGCATTAAGCGTATGAAAAAGCTATTTGAAGGAAGCCATTCAACTTCCACACACTCTGTTCCTTGAGCTACTTGTCCTAACTCGGTCAACCGGCTCAAACCTCCGCGCTGTTTTTGCCCATCGGAACAGGCTTCACATCCCTCACCCTCGTGCGCCTGGATCAGGTCCTCGTTGCCCCTCACAAAGCAGAAGTGCGCGGACTGGTTGTTCAAGGCAGCCCCAGCCAAGTCCACCCCGAGACCTGGCACGAGCTCACTGGCCTATTGAAAACGCCAGTCTCACTCTCCAGCCGTCTGGAAGTGTTGACTTTTCAAGTCGTATGAACCCTGCTCCTTCTTTGGTAACTATAGTCACTTGCATCTATTTGCAACTGGCGCTCTTCTTCTCTCTTGCTTTCATTTCTCCTCCCGTTCTTCCGTATCCCTGGATGGACGAACTCCATTTCGCACCACCGTTCAGAAACCCTGGCTTCTGATACGATTCCCCACCGGAAATACCGCAACAAACGCCATGGTTTCAGCTCCATGGCTTCCTTCCTTTCGTGCTTTGCGAGACGCGCGGAGGTCGCCATCCACCTCCCCCCCTCCCCCCAGCCCCTCCCCCCCCCCCTCACCCCCCCTTCCTCCGCCCCCCTCAACCCCCCCTCCCTCCGCCCCCCTCACCCCTCACCCCTCCCCCTTCCCCCCTCACCCCTCCCCCTTCCCCTCCCCCCCCCCCCGGCCCCTCCCGCGCCTCCCAAGGGCCGCTGCAGCAGCAGCCGCGCTCTGCGGCCCAGCTGCGCCGCCGCGAGGTGCAGCTCCCGGGACCCGAACCTCGCGCGCCGCGCCCCGCCGAGCCCAGCGGAGATCGCTGGTTCGAGGGCCGGGGGAGGGGCGTGGGCGGGGCGCGAGGATTTTTCCGCGGAAATGGGCGAGATGTTGGGCTGGCGATTTGTTTCCCGCCCTTTTTTTGTGGTTCTTTCGGGGGGGGGAATTCAAGGAATGTCTGAAGGCTGGGAAGGGATAGGTTGTGACTTTCGGGGAGTTTCGGGGAAGTCGGGTGGCGCGTGGGTTTTTGAGATGCGTTGCAGGCTCTGCAGCAGGTTCGCGTTCGCTTCAAGGCTCTGAAGTCGTAGTCCAATGGCATGAAACGCTCTGACTCTGATTTTCTGTTGCTTCTGCTTCGCCTGCAACCGGGTCCGTCCTGTTTTAAGGGTACCCCTTTTTGTGCTCGTTTGAAGGGACACCAAAAGGAAAACCACTTCTCCTTTCTTTGGG
>CAUJNA010003414.1:218897-301397 GCA_963377175.1 Effrenium voratum
AGTTCGGGTCTTCGGAGTTTTGGGCCTTGAGAACACAAGAACACGGAACTGCTGCTCACATGTCGGCTTCAAGAGTTGAGCGCTTGCTTGACAGAAACGTCTGCGCTGGTCACATCTCTGATCAATGAACCGGTGATGGTCAAAAGAAGCGAGCACCTAAGAATAGTCATTTTGGGGCTGCGGTCTGCTCTGATCACATTTAAGGGCCCACACCGATTCAACATGTCGGGATCCAACCCTTTTGGGAGAGTGTCAAGGTCTGATTCGCCATAGCGATACCACAACACAAACTGCCATTTGCTGTTGAGAGGCTGCAAAAAATATTGCAGGAAGCAACCGATGCCTGTGTTTGCTGCATACATGATAATAGCAACACATTGTGCGCAGCCCGCTTTGTGTGGCCTGCCACAAGCACATGATGCCACGTCTGCTCTGGTCCAAAAGGACTTGCCAATCATCAACGTATGTTGAGAGGCTCAAGTCGCAGTTCCAGAAAGCATGGCATGTCAAATGCCCAGCTTGTGTTCTGCAGCACTTGAACCGCAATCAAAGCCCGGGTAGATGAAGGTTAGTAAGAAATAATAAAGACCACAAGTGGACGCAGCCGGCTTTTCAATGCTTTACATGGCTCTGGGTAGACCATGTTGATACCAGATTTTGATTACGACTCAATTCTGTCAAGGAGAAAAATCGTAGCCGAGTCACAGGTGATAGTGCGAGCTAGTGCCAGTAGAGAAACCATAGCCTCTGAAGCCCGCGATCAGCAAGTTCACCTTGGCCTCCCGCCATGGTTCCAGAATATCCTCTTCACAGAAGGTATCCACGCTCTGGTCCTCCCCATGGAACCTGAAGATGCACATTGCCGCATCGAAAAAGAGTTGATGCATATTGGGTGTGGGTCCTGTTTGGGAGTTGGTACCCCTTTTCTTGTTTAAGCAAACCCAAAGGAACACCGCCAATGTATATATATATAATATTTTTGGGGGGTACCTTTAAAACCAAGACACACCCAATTGGTCCGCCAAACTGCTCGTGCTTATTCTCCAAACCATGGCATGGAGGTCATGGGTCGCCTATCTCGCGAATTCAATTCGAGTGAGAAGCATCAGTACCAGTGGATAGCTCGTGATGGGTTCACCCTGCTGGCACTGCATCAACAGCCGCAAGCCAAGGACCTCCCCGTTGGTCTTGAGGAGCATGTCCGTTTGTCGCAGGTCTTTAAAGATCTCCTGGATGGCACAAAACAAGATGTGCAAAGCTTCTAGCTTTTTGCTGTGTGGGAGCAATCATCATTTGGCTGTGGGTCAAAACCAATGAGATCCCATTTTGGGGTAGGTGCACCACCCATTTTAGAAGCTAGTTTAGTGGTTGGATTGGGATGTTCACTGGCGCTACGATTTGGATTCTGACCCATACACATTTCCCCCAAACGTCGAGTTCAGCTCCAAAAAAAGCACATCGCCGCCTGTCCTTGTGGCCCTTCGTGGCTTCACGCTGACAGGGGAAGAACAGGGAGGACAACTTCTCCGCCTCCTGGTGCCACTGATCCACCAACCTCGGCACCTCCGCATCCTCCGCCGCACGCAGCGCCGAAGGGAAACGAGACATGCAGAGCTGGAAGGCCAGCAGGGCGGAGCTCGCGCCGGGCGCCTCCTGCTTTACTGCCTCGTCTAGATCCTGTCACATTCTGCCCATTTTGGTGGGTCAAAAATGGGTACCCCAAATGGAACCCCCGAGTAAATGGAGGCAACGACTAAAACCTGCGGTGTCCTGGTGTAATTTTGACCCGTACCCATTTGAAGAACGCGACCTTGGGAACGGGGGGGGCAAATGCAACCAAGAATTTTGGGTGCTTCTCGAATTTTGAGTGGTCCCTAAATGGTTGAACTGTTCGGTCTCGCTTCATTCACCAACAAAAAAAAGGGGCCACTTTTGAGAAACAGCCGTTTCGGGCAAAGATGTGTATAAAAGGTAGAAACCCAAATCATTGAACATGTTCAGGTTTCCATATTATTTGACCCCAAGGTTGACTGAAACCCCGGGGGGTGGTTGATTTCCCCAAAGGGGGGACCCCCTTGCTTTAAGTCCACCTTGGAGTAGACAAAAATGGAACTCCGTGCCTGATGATTAGTTGAGGTGTAGACTTGGAAGTGACGGCGGTCCAAGGGACACACATCCACTCACATAGCATTTCTGAGAAAGTACCTGGCTCCAAAAAACACCTGTCAAATGCCATGCCGCAAGGGAGGGCGACACATCACACGCTGGCAGCTCCCCGGCTTTTCCTACCCGGCTCCTTCTCGGCTTGCTGCAGGCGGCTCCACCGCCAGTGCACCAGGCCCCGCGCCAGCGGCCCCAGCCTATCGGCGGCGGTTGCTCTGTGGTTCGATCTGAGTCAGTCGTTCTTCCACATGGCTGTGGCTCAAAAAACCGGAATTCCAAAATGGGTTGCCCTGGTAAGTAGAAACATGGAAACCAAAACCTGCGGTTTGCCCCTCCTGTCTAATTTTGAGCCAGACCCACATCCCTTTCAGCTGTTTCTATCCTCAAAACGAAGTTCCGAAGGAGCTGAAATGGCTCCAGAAGTACAATCAGAAGGCGATTGAGCTGATCGCAACGTCACGTTACATCAACACATACCGCAGAAACAAAACGGCAGTTCCTCATGAGTATGTCCAAACAAGTTGGGGACTTATAAGAACCGCCCCACATTTAGAAGGCGACACAATGCCAAAGGTGGCCCCATCTTTTCGACAGCGTCCCATTCAGGGGGGTCTTTTGCCACCTTTTGTGAGAAAAATGGGCGACCCCCTCCAAAACAAATCCTTCGCCACGAGGGGGTCGATCATTTTTCCACGACTGGCAAAACGACCCCCTGGTCCCATTTCCCATATCAAACCTAGTCAAGGTGCATTTAGGGGGAATCCTCCCGTATCCCTGGTTCGCCCTGTATCCCTGCTAGTTGGTTTCCCTGAAAGATGGCCCAATTTTTTGACAGCGTCCCATTTTCCCATGGGATCTTCCCTCCCCAGCGCCTGGGCATCGCCGCCTCGGCCTCCTCCGCGCTCGCCGTGGGCCGAAGCGCCCAAAGCAACGCCTCCGAGGGCGACTCGGGGGCGGCTGCCGGCGTTGCTTTGGGCGCCAACAGAGCCTTGTCCTTGCCACGGATGTGCAGACTCAGGAAAGATCGGACCCCCCCCGTTTTGGATGGCTTTTAAAAAGGAAACCCCCAAAAACACACACACACACACACACACACACACACACACACACACACACACACACACACACACACACACACACACACACACACACACACACACACACACACACACACACACACACACACACACACACACACACACACACACACACGCACACCCGCGCGCACACGCACGCACGCACATATACCCTTATGCCCCTTATATGCGCATGCATACGTACATACATACATACGGGACATACGCACGCACGCACATATGCACTGCGCACGCACGCGCGCACGCACGCACACACACACACACACACACACACACACACACACACACACACACACACACACACACACACACACACACACACACACACACACACACACACACACACACACACACACACACACACACACACACACACACACATCGGTGTGTCTCGAAAGAGGGGACCCCCCGTTTTGGTTAGTTTTCTAAAAGGAAACCACAAGGAAACATGCTAGGTCCAGGATCCCCAATTTTGAGAAACACCCACAGTACTTCAACCAGGGACCAACGATAGAAACCTCCAAAGCACAAGGACAGGAAAGGAAACGCCGCGAAGTCACAAAAGCCCCGACGCCAGTTGCAACTCATGGGACCCCGAGTATTTACATCTATGCGGTGGAAGCCATGGCTTCATTTTCATCCAACCTTGTTCAGTCGTCCCAGGCTGACAAGCATGGAGTACCTATGAATAAGTCGAACCCCCTCTAGTTTTTTGTGATCTACCATGGGCTTTGTGGTTGAGTATGGTTGGTGTGCTTGCCATAATTTGTTGCATCCGCATGTGGTTGAGTATGGTTGGTGTGCTTGCGCTCCGTTGCGGATCCCTCCAAAGTCCGCGTGTTTCGACGAATAGCAAAAGATATCGAGTCCCAAAGCAAGTCAAACACGTGCAGTAGTCTTCACTAACGTCTCTTGGCTTCTGCTAGTCTTCAAAAACTCACCCTGAACTCCAACCCCAACCCCCAACCTCCTCAAAGCTCATGAATCCCAGTTTAGCCTTGGTTCATGAGCTCCCAGGCCCGTGTGTGCAGGAAAGGGACACCCAGCAGCTTTGGGGCCCTCCCCTGGAGCTTCCCGAAAGTGGAACTAAAGCCCGCCAGCGCAGCTGCTGCACCAAGCGCGCCTTTCGAGGGGGTTGGCGGGCGGAGGCGGGGCGAGGGGGGGGGGAACAGGAGAAAAAAAACGAAGACCTCATCCCCCTTTTTTGTCCCTTTTGAGTAGATGAAACATGGGTTTGAGCAAATCTTACCCAGCAGGTGTCGCTTTTGGGTAAACCAAAGATGGACCCCACGTGTGTGCATTTTCGTTTTGTGGCAGGAAAGCTTAACAGGACACCATCCAGGGGGAAGCCCTATGGCCCATGGCTCAACCAGATCTGGTTCTCTCTTATTTTGGGAGAACCCCACATTTTTGTTGTCCTTTTGATTCTTCCTCCACAAAAAAAGTCCCACCCCCCCCCAAAAAAAAAAGAAGAAGAAAGAAGAAGAAGAAGTACCAACTCCAAAACAACGACAGCCCCATTTCAAGGTCAGGAAGGAGGGCCTTGTGCGAGGCGTGAAGGCAGCTCCGGGGACTTCAAGTCACAGCCCTCGCGCACCAAGATCCCCTTCTCCGCCCCAGAAATCACCTCCCAGGTGCCCATGCTGCATCCGCCGGGAGAGAAAATCTCGCTGGAGGTAATGACCACCCGATTGAAACATCTGGTGGTGGCGGTGGTGGTGGTGGTGGTGAAAGTAGCTGAAAGTCACATTGACGAGAACAAAAACCTGTCAAGATGAGTTAGTGTTCGCGTTTTTTGCGACGGTGTCAGTCCAGAGAATTCGATGTAACACTGCCTGCTGAGTATAGAAATATGGTTGAGGGCTTGCTGTAACGTACATACAGTGGGCTGGCCTGGTGGCCTATTTCGGTCAGTGATTGATTGTTCTTCCAGGTGCTTCTAGCCAGGCTCGCTGCCAATCACGAGTGTGCCGCGTACAAGGCAGCAACGTGCAATGTTTTTCATGGGAACATACTGGTGTTGTGCCCTTTCCCTGCCGAAAACCATGTCCAGTAGGGATCTGTGTGCTTTCCAAGGCAACAACATCAGCCAATTGCTGCGTCCTGATGAGCGACTCTGAAGTGCCAGCTCAGCTGACCTCAAACAAACAACGTTCAAGGATGGTGTCGACTGTCCGCAAATCCTTCACTTCATGCAAGCTTCAAATGAACCAAAGCATGACCAAACAAGCCTCCTTTGTGCTTCATTCTGAGCGGTCATGACTAGTCTGACTACTCTGACTAGCCTTGATTGATCGCGCTTCCGTGTCATGTGCGTCATGAGGCTTTGCGACTTGCACGTCTATGCACGTCTGACCATGCAGTGCACCAGAACTCGATGGAAATCGCAGTGCCTTTGAAACTACCGCTCAGCACGGTGCTTGATGATTCAAAGCGTGGAGATCATGGGAGAGCGACATGGTGATCCAGCGAGTCGCAAGTCGCTGCATCAGTTTGCAATCGGCATGCCAAACATGCCCCCCCCCCCCCGGCCCACAAAAAAAAGCAAGACGCAAACATGAGGCCAAGGTCATGCCAAACATGGTTTAAGAATCCACTCGTTCATCTGCAACCGCACTCGGGTCCCGATCCGAGCGCCCCAACCTCCGCGCATCTGCCGGGGTGTTGGCTGCGACTCCCAATGGTCGAGCCATGACCTTGCCGGTTGGGTGTGTCGAGTTTTGTTCGGACAAAAAACACCCAAACCCGCGGCTTTCTCTAAAATGGCCTTCCCTTGAAAGCCCCCCTCAAAAAAAACAAGGGCGCACTCAAAATGACATGGCCTGCAGAATTCGATCCAAAAACATGGATATCAAGCGGACAAAGTGGCGCCTACTCATTTCACGAATTTGTTTGCAACGATATTGCCCACGCTGCCGCTTAGCAGGAGTGCCTGCCATGCTTGCTAGCCTGCATATATCAAGATTGACGTGCAAATTCTCGGACTCTCTTTCATACAGAAATGAACAAACAACTGTCAAGATCATTGCCACTTGCTCATTCCCCGAAGGAAGAACATGTCCGCCGACATTGCTCGGCGTGTCGGACACCTAAGAGAGGATAGAGGATAACCCCCCCCCCCTAACCCCCCCCCCGCCCGACGTCTGATACGTGGGGGGGAGGACCGCGCGGCAATTTGATGACGTTCCACTAAACGTAGTCTTCGGGGAGCCGGTGTCGCAAAACAGGGGTCCCAGGCTCGATTCCCCCTGCCGGCTCTTTGCTGGTTTGGGGTTCCTGCTTCCTTTTGCAGAAAATCTGGAAAAACTCTGTGTTTTTGGAAATATTGGGGAGCAGAGGGGAAAAGGAAGTGCAAGTGAAATGAGGGGAGGAAATAGGAAGTCGACATGACAGGAAAGCAGCGGGACATGAAAGGGAAACAAAGGGGAACTGAAAGGGACATGCAAGGGACAGAAATGAAAACAAGGGGAGTGCAGGGGGAAGGAGAGGAAACAAAGCACAAGGAAACCAAGCACGACGGGAGATGTAGGGAAATGACTCGCAGCGAAAGAACGGGACATACATGGCAAATGAAGAGGACATACCGAGAAAATGTCAGGGACATGAAGGGGGGGCTGAATGGCATGGAAGGGACAGGACCAGGACATCATGGGAAACGTGACAAGGACATGAAGGGGGAAAGCCAGTAGTGAGATGACAGTTCAGGGTCATGCAGGGGCAGTGCCCGGACATCGAGGCAACTCGGGGGGGGGACGTGACGCTGCAATGCAGAGAGAGAGAGAGAGAGAGAGAGAGAGAGAGAGAGAGACAGAGAGAGAGAGAGAGAGAGAGAGAGAGAGAGAGAGAGAGAGAGAGCGGGAGAGAGACAGAGAGAGAGACAGAAAGAGAGAGAGAGAGACAGAGCCACAGACAGAGCCAGAATCAGAGAAACAGAGAAAGAGACAGACAGAGAGAGAGACAGCGAGAGAGAGAAAGACGGAGACTGAGAAAGAGAGACACAGAAAGACAGAGAGAGAGAGAGAGAGAGAGAGAGAGAGAGAAAGAGAAAGAGAAAGAGAAAGAGAAAGAGCGAGAAAGTGAGAGAGTAGAGAGGTTCGAATTAGGGTGCCCTTTTTCTGTAGAGGGGCGTGGACAGGAAGGAGACAGGGAGACAGAAAGAGACAGAGAAACAGAGACAGCGAGAGAGAGAGAGTGGGAGATTGAGGAGAGAGAGGCTTGGGGGGATGGGGAGAATGGGGAGCAGAGGGAGGGAGAGAGGACGACAGAACGCACGAGGGAGACAAGGGAGAGGGAAGAAGGAGAAAAGGGAGAGGACAATGTCGGCGGACTGAGCCGGAGGCTCTAAAGTAACAACTGTCCGCTTGAGATAGCCCTCGGCCCTGCTCAGCAAAAGCTGGATTTCTCGCAACAAACCTATAAAGAATGCAATATAAATAATGCAACACAACATCGACATGCGGACGAGCCGACAACCCTAGCCTGTACGAGCCTTTGCTTGCCTCTGTAAACTACATCCAGTATTTTGAGGGTGCCATGATTGCGGTGGCCTTAAAGAGAAACCAAAAACGACAACCACCCTTTTTTGGGGTCCACCTTTTAGAAACACACCCATATGTGGGAGATCTCAGGTGATGAACTAAAAGAGTGTTGGGCAGACTGGATTTGTGTCAAAAAAAGAAGCACCTCAAAAAACATGAGGTGAGAGCTGTGAACTGCAACCTCGCCAAAAACCGACCCGAAGGTTCCGCTTTGAGCTGCAAACACAGTGGTGATGAAGCTCACCGAGGCGAGCGATTTGCCCTACCTGCCAGCTGTCGCTGTTGCAATCCGTTGAACGTGAAACAGCATGCCGTCGTCTACGCTCTGCAGTCCAAGTAGTTGGCAGTTGCTACAGCCCCAATTGCAATCTCGCCTCGCTGGTTGGATTCATGTCCTGGCCGGACATAACATGTCAGGGGCGTGTGGGTGGTGCGGTGAATTGTATGTGCTAGGTTTGTGCTTGATTGTTCCGTTGCGTGTTTGTATGTGGATTCGAAGTCGTGTGTGGGATGTGCGCTGACCGTGCACCGTGTGTCACAAAAGGTTGCAAAACACAGGAGACACTACCTAAGCGAGATATTCAGCACAGCAAGTATGAAGTAGGCAAGGCAGGACAACATATCGCACAAGACACCTTAATTCCAAGGCATAATGCAGAATGCAGCCCAGATCACAAAGTATCACGCCACACAACTGATAAAATGCAAGTTCTGTGGCGAAACAGCACCATGCAACATAAGATGCAATACAGGACACATTATATCGTACCGTGAGCACCGCAAGACGTACAGGACACACACACACACGCAAACAAATATGTGCAATGCACACAAACACACATTGCAAGCCACAGCACAACTCAACACCCACACGCACAGAGCACGCAAAAATCAACAACATGTGCCCGGACCGCCCGATAGTTATCTGAGGGCTTATCATGAGCAACGCGAGCTTCCAACAAAGCTTCCGCGAAAAGTTCACGCCGTGGAAAAACAGAGATGAAGTCCTGTTGTCTGCATGTCTGCGTCTCCATGTGTCGACATTACATTGCCCATGAGTGCGCACGTGCCTGTAGTGGCAGCCTTGTGCCAGTTTCTCTGCTGCTCACAAGTCGCTCTGCATCTGTCACTGCACAACTATGCCACACAAAGCCTCCTTAAGCGTGAGAAATCAGGCCAGGTATGCCCATCCCCAGCGACAGCCATAGGAGCTGTCGATGGCAGGCGTGAACTGCGCAGCACAGCCCCAGCTTCCGTGCCCACTGCACCCAAACTTGTGCCATCCCGCCTCAAGGAGCACCCTGCCCCTGCGCAGGAAGATGCCCAGCCCACAGGCCTCACATAAGCGCTCGGCCACTGAACTATTCGGGGATCAAGCCTGGGTCCCTGCTGCCCTGGGCATGCCAACCTATCTCGAATCCTGAGACAGCGTCAAAATTACTTGTCTGGGTTGTATTCATTCGGTGCTAGGACGTCCCGTATCGTTTTACAGGCTTTGCTTAAAGAGGACGTCCCGTATCGTTTTGCAGGCCGTGGCGAAGGGACACATCCCTGCCCCCTTGCTTGCTACCAAACGGTTCTTTGCGGGGGTAGCGCCAACGTAACAGCAACGGAATGGAAGCTCTCACAAGCGGGCGTTCCGTGGTATCAAACCACACGGCGGCCAAAGAGCAATCCCTGCAAGCAAAGCAAATCACACCACGGGCAGCAGATTCCTTTTAGTCTCCCTCAGAGCTTGAGTTGAAGCTCGAGGAGGAGGAACTTGCGCTTGACACAGCGTCGCGCCGCCTGTCTTTGCCTAGTTTTGCGCCTTCTCCATCAGCGCTCCCTTGCTTGCTGGGTCTGCCACGCTTTCTCTCATCGTTGCCTCCCTCAAGTCCTGCCTTTGTCCAGCGAGTGCGCCCCATGCTAAATCCCAGTCTCGAGGCAGTTTCAGGCGTGCCGCCAAACTCACGCACTGTTGCGTCAATGTAGTCCCCCGCTTGGCTGCTGGAGCTGGGGTTGTTCGCTTCAAACCCAGGGCACACGTGCAGCCGCTTGAGGAGAAAGGACGAGGCTGCGTCCAAAGATGCTTGTCACGCCCCCACGGCGCCGCCGGCGCCGGAGCCGAGAGGCCGACTTCGTCACCGTGGTGGTCGTCTTCACCTTCTTGCGGGCGCTCTTCGCAAACACCTTGGCAATTGCTTGCGGCGATTCCGCGCACTTCGGCTGCCTTTGGAGCCGAGGCAGCTCTCTCTATGCGAACACGCTGCCCCTCCTGGGTCAAAGCTTCCCGCTTCTCCTTCCACACGCACTCCTCCAACCTATCGTGATTCTTCCTTTGTCAGCTCAGCACTGCTGCGTCCGGCTGCACGCCTGCGATCCTGGCATTGCAGTCCTTGCCCTCTCCAGCATTGCAGTTCTTTCCCAAGCCACCCGCAAATGTGTTAGCTGCAGGGGTAGCGTTTGGGTGTCAAATGGACCACCCCCTACATGTAGCCTCCTGGCCCATTGCGGGGGTATCGTCGGGGTATCGTTTTGGGGTATCGTTTTGGTGGCCGGTTTTTTTTCTGGAAAGCGGCGCTGTTTGACAAGGAGCCTCAGAGAAGCGCTGGAGCGTGCAAAATGCAGTCCTGCAGTTTGCTTGCGGCCGAAGAAAGGTGACCTCCCAAACACCTTGCTTGGCCAGCAAGAGGGCAAAACAGCGGGACATCCTCAGAATACATAGCTGCAGTCTTGGTTTCCGTCTATGGTTGCTCCATCTCCCAGCTCTCGCGCTTTCCAGCTTTTTTCGTAGCTTTTTCACGCGCAGAGC
The DNA here is from genome assembly GCA_963377175.1 of Effrenium voratum. NCBI lineage: Eukaryota > Dinophyceae > Suessiales > Symbiodiniaceae > Effrenium > Effrenium voratum. Next base: position 229,490 of record CAUJNA010003414.1, read on the forward strand.
ATCTAGTCTTAAAGATCACGCGCAGATGCACGCATTCTTCGAAAGAGCTCGCTCAATTAGTTCCAGCAGTGCGCAAGATTTCTAAACTTCCTTGGCCAAACGGAGAACTGCAGCTACACCCCTTCTAAACTTCCTTGACTGAACGGAGAACTACAGTTACATCCTTTCAGAAACGAAAACGCTAGAAGAAAGACTTTTGCCCAACTACAACTCGTAATGCTTCCTCCTGGCCGGCAGTTACCCCTGCAATGTGGTGGACACATGCTAGAAACATTCGCCCCCGTTCAAGCACAGCTTGTTTTTGCCACACACGTCTTGTCACAAGCCATCTGGTGCTCCAAATGTGAAGATCCCTTTTGATCCCCCTGCCCTGCAACCCTTGCAATGGAAGGGCCTAGTTGCAAGTCTCGACCAAGCAAACAAACACATGCTCTAGGAGAACACACAAACTGACAAGACATGTTTGTTTGCAACCAATACCTTAAGGGGTATCGTTTTTTTGGACGTCCCGTATCGTTTTTCGATCAAAAACGAAACAACAACACGTGCATGAAACACCCCTATATAAAGTACATGACGGTAATTTTGCTGCTGACTCTGCATGAACAGCATGGATTCCTTCCCCAAGCTGTCTGGTTTCCAGCCTGTCCAGTGACTGCTGCCAGTATGTCAGCTCCAGCCAATCGCTGTGCCTTGCTCAAGCACAGAATTGCGCATTTCATTTCACTCAGACTCAAACTCTTTCCAACAACCTATGGAATCAGCCCAACGCGTATAAAACCACACCCAGTTAGGCCTTTCATCTTCCATTTGCTTAAGCCCCCTGTTTTTTTGTATTTTCAGTAGTGACAAACTCCAGTTTAAACCCACAGGGGGAAATGAAAAATCTATTAAGGGCTGCTCAAAAAAAAGCCCGGAACGCCAAAATGGGTCGCCCTGTGGACACATGTTGACACCAAAACCCGCGGAACTTTTCGCCCCTCCGATCGTCTCACTTCGAGCGAGCCGCGCCCTCCGTCCACCGCGGGCCCCGCCTGCGCCGCGAGGCTCTGCACCTCCGGGCGCCAGAGCTCCAGCCGCAGCGCCCGCTGCCTAAGAAGGCGAGCGGTGAAGCCGGGGGGCCCCCGGCTTTTTTTGTTTCTCCGGTTTTTTGGGGGGAGCCCCCAAAAAGAACCGGAGATTCTGGGGGCACCTGCCCCATTTCCATTCTTTCCAGGGATCCGAGTCTTTTCAGGAAACCATCAAAAATCCAGGGAAAGAGCTGGGTTTTGACAAGAACGATGGTTGAAAAGAATGGAGAATCAACCCCTAGATAAATGGTTGCCCTAAATGAATCCCCCCAAAATGAATTTCGGATGATTTCGGTTCTCCTTTTGGTTTCCCTTTGAAGCCACCAAAGAAAAAGGGGTACCCTCAAAGACAGACACAAATTAGGCCAACACGGATGGGGCCAACAAACTGTACTCTAAACACTGTAGATTTTGTTTGGCATCCCTGAAACACAACCACGACTCTGGCATCTTTGAACTGCCGCGTCAGCTTAGTGCTGCGCGCCCCTCTCCATGCTGATGCCTTACGCACGCACGCAGTCACAGCTGCAAAACAACAAGGAGCATCTAAATACAGAGCCAAAGAGTCGCCATGGCTAGAAACCAATCTGCAAGCTTTCCGGAAACTGTTTTGTACAAGATATCGGCACTCCACAAAGTGGATGTTGTTGATTGTAGTCTTCATCCGAATCCCATTCCCAGCCATGGCCGAAGAACACCCATGCTGCAGTCCTTCGATGAAGCCATCTAGCGCGTTTTCATGGACTAGTTACCCTCCCACCAAGTAACATGAAACCTGACAGGAGGGGGTCCTGAAAGACGATTTTCCTTTTAGAAAGACTCCCTGTCAGGTTCCATGTTAATTGTTGGGAGGGTACACATCATGAACATCTTTCCCTTTTGCACTATGCATTTCTGTGCCCAAGTTTGCCAGGGCACCACCATCTCGGCGCCCACAATGCGCCGGGACAGGCGCTGCGAGCCTCGAGCCATCTCTTTGAGGAAGATTCAGGGGGACACCCATGGAAATGTCTCGGAAACGGCTTGGACCCATGAGAAACGGTTTGGACCATTAGAATCCATGCCCACAAACAATGGGGTTAATACAACCAATCCGTTAGTTTTCCCGTTCAGGATGTTGATCCAAATTGGGTCCCAAGGCCATTCTACTGGGGGCATTTGAACCCCAGGGGATCCATAGCCCATCCACGTCTGAGGCCACTGCGCTGCACTAGCAGCAGCCGCACGGATTTCGCACCGCGGACTTCTGGCGCTGGCAGGTCCAGGGCTGGTCGCAGCGTGGCGACGCGCCCGGCCTTGGCCCAGGGAAACGCTGGCGCAAAAAAACGGCGTGTGTTTTCTTCACTCCTGACAGGGGTCCCTTTAAGAGGAATCTGATCTAGGTACCTTCCAGATGCCTTTGTGGGAAGGGTGGCTCCGATTTCCACAAGACGCACTCAGAGGTTTGGGGCGTCCCCAAGCCACGGCTTTGGATTCAACAAAAACGGAACGCAAGACGCAATCATTGAAGCGACTCTCGAGTCCAAATCTGCATCCGTTCATTGAACTGGAAAGTGAAAAGTGGAACTGTGAAAACGAAAAAAGGCTTGAGCCCCCATTTCTTGGCGGTTTCAAAAAAAGGACGCGGGAAAGCCACCCTTTTTGGGGACGGGGCCCCTTAAAAGGTACATCCCCAGCCTCACCCCACTGGAGATTCCCGGCAGCTCCCCATCGCCGCAGGCCGAAGCAAAAGCTGCCGCTGCAGTCGTAGTCGGAGCCACGGCCGTGATCCATGCCGATGCTGGGGAAGCCCCACACCTCAGCGGCAGCGGGGGGGAGACGCGCCAAGTGCCATCCAAAAATTCACGCGGGCCCCAAAGGACAAGTAACATCAAGCACTTGCCCACAAAGTTATATATGACAGGTCCATCCCAAGACTCAACCCAGGACCAGTACAATCAGTTGACACAGAAGAAAAAAGGCGATCTCACCTTTTAGGACTGTAAAAGAATGGTCGCCGAACTGGGAAAACCAAATTGGTCGAAAGCTTGGGTTATTGAGAAAACAAATGCTTCGAGCAGGGCCGCATTTGTTTGAGCTCCGAGCACCACGGCCGAAACTCCGAGCACCTGGCGTCGGCCAAGCAGCATACAACGCATGTTCTGCAGTTTAATGCGGAAAGGATCTGAAAACCGAACGAGGCACGTGCTGGAAGTTGTCACTAGCTCAGTTGCAGCTGAGTCGGGCTTGGGGTTGGAAGATCACCAATTCATACATTGCGATCAGTCCCCTTTGCGGCCATGCAGAGTGATTCAGGTGTGGCAGCGTCCGCAATGCACTGTCCTTTGCAAGAAGCCCCAAAATGTGGACACATTCACTCGCAACAAGCTGCTCGTTGCAAGCTGAAGCAAACGTGCGGAACGCTGGCAACTGACAGCATTCCCATGTAGCCTACCCATCCAACGCAGCCTGAGGCAGTAGATAGCCAAAGCGGAGGAACATCCGACCTTGGCTGTAGAACATGTGCGACGTGCGAGTCGCCACTCGAAATTGCGGCACGCGCCAACATGTCTGGCATCAAGACCAGCTGCATCGCACACACACACACACAGACACACACAGACACACACACACACACACACACACACACACACACACACACACACACACACACACACACACACACACACACACACGCAACACACACGCAACACACTTCTCGTTTGAGAAACAAGTGTTGCTGTCTCAAACATAAACATGTCATCCACACGCAAGCAAGCGTGCAACTGCAGTCTTAGTGTCATTCTTGCAAGCATGCAAATGGGCAAGGTGGCTCGCAAACAAAAAATGCGAAGCACGACCTTGCTTGGGCCTGACCTGAGCCAAGCTGTCGATGCTTCGAGTTTGTGCCTGTTTATGATTGCTACACCAAGCCTGCCCATGCCGGACAGCAAAACGCGTTCTAACAAGGCAGCCCACTCTTTCCTCTGCCAAACCACAAAACAATATCCCTGCTGATGCAACCAGCCCAAACTCAATAACTCGGCAATCAACGTGCCAAGTCTCACACTCTCACGCGTTGCACATGCATGCGATCAATGTCAATTTCGTTGGAGAGCAAGCTCAGATGCGCACAGCCAGGTGCATAGCCTGCAACAAACTGGGCATTACTGTGGGCATGGCCAAGAAAACCAAACCTTCACTCAGCATGGCCATCGTTCTGACGGATGTTGGGGTAGTCCTCTGTCCATTCTCGTGCCTGATGCCTGACACATTGAAATAATGTCTTGATATCTGCAATTCTGTCAGTTTGCGTTAGGAAGAAATGAACCATTTTCTATCCATTTCTTGGAGAAGTAACTGGATTGAGAATCTAAGGGTGAATCCAAATCCACCCACACCTTCTTTCGCGCGGTGAGGACATTGGACATCTTGGTATTGGTGCTATTTAGCCTTCGTGCGAGGGGGGGTTCAGGAGCTTCCCTTGGACGGGGATCTACAAATTGGTTAGAGACGCGGTAGCATGAAGTTACTGAAGCCCAGAACCCCATATTCTCAAGACCATCAACTTTCAGGTTCACACATGCAAAGCTGCAATCGCAAATCAGAAAGCTGCCCAGCTGAGCTGCAAATAACATGTCTCGTTCATCGGAAGTCAAGCAGCTTGCAGCTAGCTGTTGACTTCTCTGGAGGCAACTCATGTCGACTCCTTTCGCCAACAAAGCTTCGCATGTGATGTGGTACACCAGCGAAGCCGCATTAGTATTGCTGCCCCATGGCCCATTCTACAGAACTTGCGCAACATGTGTCGATTGCATTACACAGTGGTCGTGTGTTCGGGTGCTGAACCTGGCATCGGGACCATTCCGTATGTAGCAATCATGTCAATGTGGATGTTGTCCCAAACTCGTGGCCAGCCTGCTCATCTTCCCCAGACGACGCTGCACACCAAAGCCGCCGTGGTTGCCTGGCTTGGCAGTCAGCTACTGAAAGTCAGAATGCATCTCCATCCGGAGAATTCTGTGCGGTAAAGCAACTAATTAGACGTGACCCGTTGCAATGAGCCGCGACCTCGTGGATTCAACATTTTCACGCAGCACAAGAAAAGGCTTACAGTAAGCAGCATGTCGCACAGGAGACTCATGCCAACCGGAGGTTGCTTTGCAAATATTCTTATCTTGCGTTTCACAGAATGTGTTGTTTGCTGTAACTGCGCGTCTCTTTCGTGAAAATATCTCAATCAGTTACAGTGGCTGTCCAGTCAAAATCCTATGCGTGTGATATGTCCATCAATATAATAAATATGTTATAGGCGAATCGAAATTTGCCGACTGCTTGCTGGAAGCGAAAAGCCTGCTTGAAAGAACGGCTTCTCTTAGTCTCGATCGCACGCCAAGCACACTTTGGCAGCTCCGGCTCAAAAGTCACAACTTCTTAGCTGCATGTGTATGACGCAAAGTACATTTTGGCAGCTCCCGCCCCAAAGTCGCAACTTTTAAGTACAAGTGTCGTGCGCAGAGTGTTTGAGGCCCGATTGGGCCTCCTCGATCACGTGTGCAGCACATATTTCGTACCAAGTGTCGTCCTGGAAGACCATTTTCTCTTTAAAGGAACCCCCTGTCAGGGGTTTCATGTTACTTGGTGCGAGGGTATCGTTTTGTTTACTCCTTATCGTCTTGCTGGGTTTTCCTTCGTGTTTTGTCGAACAAGGACATCACACCCGGCTGCCCGGCGGTTTTGCAGGCACCCAGCCCAGGTCAACCCTTTTGGCCGGGCCTCCGTACCTGGCCCTGCGCGGTAGCTCGGCAAAGACCGGGGCCTGGCAATGGTGGAAAGCGAGTCCCCGAGTGAAACCGGCTACCTCCCACTAACCTAGCACTCTGACCAAGGATCCCTAGTACCATGTCAGTGGGAAGGGTATACTTCCAAACCTCATGCAACCCAAAACCCAGGCGCTTCACTTTGCTCACTCATCCAAGTCCATGGGTTGTCACAACTACTGGCCACAAAGAAGCGGCCCCGAAGAAGCAGCTGAGTCCTGCTTCTCATTGTGAGGCTTGCTGACTGCCAATCATGCGTTGGGAAAGAGGCACAATGCATCACAATGCCCAACGTTCCTGCCATGTTTTGGCTTCGGCGCACCACGCTACGTGAACCATCGCCGATCCTCGCCCTCGTCCGCGAGCAGAATGGTCACCTTCCCAGGCCCTCCCAGGAAGTGGTGTACCAGCAGCAGGGCACCTGCGAGAGACTGGCCCGGGACATGGGGTTCTAGGCCAAGCAACGCTCGCACTCGATCTAGTTCAAGTCTGCCCAGCGGTTGCAACTGCGCATTCACTGGGCTTGTCGGGTGGGGACGGTGACTTGTCGGAGCCTCCAAACCAAGTCCTCACTGCCACAGAGATGTGAAAGGACCTGGGCTCAAGCAAACAAGTTGGCAGGCAAGCAAGGCCTACCTGCCAGCCAAACGCCAATGTCCTTCTTGGATTCTGACCCCATTGCAGCGCCTACTTTCCCAGAAAACAGGAACTGGCGGTGATCTGCCCTTTTGGTCGCGCGCTTCTATCCGCCGGCTCGCTTCTATCCGCAGGTCGAGGTGTGCTCTTTGCTCACCTTCTGCCCTCCTTCAAGTGGAAGCGTTGTTCACGTTTTGGCAAAACACAACACTTCGCTCCATCAGCGGCTTGCCGTACCGTGTCGATGCTCGCATCTAGGCGCGATTGCCAGCCCGACGCGCGTTCACCGCGGGCTGTCAATCCATCTCCTCCAATCCAAGTCCAGGAAAATCATCCGGTCTGGGCCTTTGACGGTTGCTGATCGCGAGAAGACAAGAGGAGGAAAGAATACACGCACACAAAGACACAGAGACGCACGCACACGAACCCAGCCTCACACAACCCACAACACACACGCACGCAAACACACGCACACTCACATGCACGCGCACGGACACAAACACGGGCGCACAAAGAGAGAGGGAGACAGAGACAGAGAGAGAGACAGAGAGAGAAACGCACACACACACAGAGACAGGCGCACACGCACGCACGCGCACACGCACACGCACACGCGCACAGGCACACACGCACACAGACACACAGACACACAGACACACAGACACACAGACACACAGACACACAGACACACAGACACACAGACGCACAGACACACAGACGCACAGACGCACAGACACACAGACACACAGACACACAGACACCCCCACACACACACACACACACACACACACACACACACACACACACACACACACACGCACACACACACACACACACGCACACACACACACACGCACGCACGCACGCACGCACGCACGCACGCACGCACGCACGCACGCACGCACGCACGCACGCACGCACGCACGCACGCACGCACGCACGCACGCACGCACGCACGCACGCACGCACGCACGCACGCACGCACGCACGCACGCACGCACGCACGCACGCACCCACGCACGCACGCACCCACGCACGCACCCACACACACACACACACAGACATGCACACAGAGGCACGCGCGCACACGCGCACACACGCACAAAGAAGCACAACACACAAACAAAACAAAAGAACAGACAAAGGACACGACGCAACGCAACACAACACGCCACGACACAAGGCAACACCATTCGACGCCACACGACACAACGCCACTTAAAGCAACGCGACGCAATGTAGCGCCGCTGAATAGAACGCGACGCAGCAACAAACAAACAAGCGAACAAGCAAACAAGCAATTAAAAACAAACAAACAAACAAACAAACAAACAAACAAACAAGCAAACAAGCAATATCAAGCAAGCAAGAAAGCACGCAGGCAGGCAGTGCCAAATTTCATGGGTCAGGTCAGTTCGTTCGGGATTTATGTGTTTTAAGGTCCTAAAAACGAATAATGGTTTTTTACTCAAACTTAAGGGTTTGACAAAACCAAAAAAACAAAAACAGGGATTTTGCAGCAAACCTCAAAGTGTACTATTGATGCCAGTTTCCTCGAAACAAGAATCAATTTGCTTGTTTCCCAGCGGACCCCGCCGTTTCTGCGCGCTAAGCCTTAGGGGTAAGACAGCTTGACGCGCCTGCTGAAAGGGGTTTGGGGTCATCTAAACAGAAATGAGTCTTGGCCGCCAAGAGGAAAGGGCTTGAACTGCTTTTGGGGAATAACTTAACTATGAAACCGCCTCTTCTGTACGAGCAAAATGCGTTGTTCTTGAGCCCAAATTCTGCTCGCATTTTGGCTAGATTGGGCTTGCAATTGCAAGTGTTCACAAAGAAAGCAGTGACCTGCAACAAATCCTGCATGGACACATTGTTTGGGTTTTGGCCACACACTACATAAAACGGAGCAGAACTGTTTTTCTTGGTAGGCGTTTCTCAGAGGCCCCAGGTTCCCCGCGAACCAACTCCGAACAAACTCCGAACGAACTCCGAACTCCGAACGAACTCCGAACGAACTCCGAACAAACTCCGAGCAAACTCCGGACAAACTCCGAACGAACTCCGAACGAACTCCGGGCGAGCTCGGAACAAACTCCGAACAAGCGAACAAGCTCCGAGCGAACTTTGTCATTGGTTGATTTCCGAACAAACCCCCGAGCCAACTCCGAACACACTTTGGCCATAAGTACGTGTTTGAGCAAAAGTATTTTGGTGGTTTAAACTGTTTTTTGGCTTTTTTCGGGATTACCAAAAGTTGCCAAGTGAATACAGGGGCCAGTTTCAACAAGTGGCCTGGGAAGGCGTTCAGGGCTGGATTTGTAGGACTTGAGAGCTGCGGAGGGCTAAAATCGCTACCGGGGTGATCTCGCAGCTTGGTTGGCGCTGAGGCTCGCTGTTGAAGCTGAAACAAAGTTTAATCTGCTTGACCAAGGCTTAATCCGAAAAAAAAAACTTATTCCAAAAAAAAAAGCTTGTTGGCGCTGAGGCTCGCTGTTGAAGCTGAAACAAAGTTTAATCTGCTTGACCAAGGCTTAATCCGGAAAAAAAACCTTATTCCAAAAACAAAAAGCTTAAGTTCAACACCGGTGTTGAACTTAAGGTTTTGCCCGATTTTGGTCGTATGAAATAGCTGTTTTTTTGCCTGAACAACCTGGATTAAGCATTTTTCAAGGTTTTTTTTACCTTGGTAACACTGAATTTGTAGACAAAACGCGTGAACAAGCTGTAATTCCAGTGTTTTTGTACGACCAAAACCCGAAAAGTTCAACACCAAAAAAAAACTTAAGGCCAAAAAAAAACTTAAGGCCAAAGTTCGTTCGGAGTTCGTTCGGAGTTCGTTCGGGGCAAGAATTATGCCCCCCGCCCCCCCCCAAAAAAAACTAAGCACAAATCATAGCCTGAAAGCAAAAACAAGCAAACAAAAACAAAACAAAGCTGAAAAACAAAAACTTAAGGCAAAAACAAAATAAAACAGCTCCCCAGACCAAATCCCGAAAAGTTCAACACCAAAAAACAAATAAGCTCCAACAACAAACTTAAGGCCAAAGTTCGTTCGGAGTTCGTTCGGAGTTCGTTCGGGGCAAGAATTAAGCCCCGAAAAAAATATCAAGCACAAATCACAGCCTGGAAAAAAAACACGAGCAAAAAGACAAAACAAAGCCGAAAAACTAAAACTTAAGGCCAAAACACAAAAATCAGCACCCCAAAGAAAAATATGGCCAAAAATTGTTTGGCGCTTGTCCGGGAAGTAAATCCAGCCCGGAAAATGCATAACAGGAAAATCAAGTGACCAAAAGAACTAATTTCAACACGTGGCCTGAGAACATGTTTGTTTGCCTCCAAAAACGCCTTCCCAGGCCACTTGTTGAAACTGGCCCCTGTAATCACTTTACCTCTTTTGGTAAGCTCGAAAAAAAGCAGTTTGACCAAAGTGTGTTCGGAGTTGGCTCGGGGGTTTGTTCGGAAATCAACAAATGCCAAAGTTCGCTCGGAGCTTGTTCGCTTGTTCGGAGTTTGTTCCGAGTTCGCCCGGAGTTCGTTCGGAGATTGTCCGGAGTTTGCTCGGAGTTTGTTCGGAGTTCGTTCGGAGTTTGTTCGGAGCTTGTTCGGAGTTGGCTCACGGCCACTGAGAAATGCCTACTAAGAAAAAAACGTTCTGCTCTGTATTCTAGAGTGTGTGACGGTGTGTGGCCAAAACCCCCAAAAATGTGCCCATGCAGAATTTGTTGCAGGTCACTGCTTTCTTTGTGAAAACTCGCAATTGCAAGCCCAATCTAGCCAAAATGCGAACAGAATTTGGGCTCCAGAACAACGCATTTTGCTCGTACAGAAGAGGCGGTTTCATAGTTAATATTCCCAAAAAACCAGTTCAAGCCCTTTCCTCTTGGCGGCCAAGACTCATTCCTGCTTAGATGACCCCAAACCCCTTTCAGCAGGCGCATCAAGCTGCCTCACCCTTAAGTTTTTTTTGGTGTGGAACCGAATTTCCCACGCAAATTGGCAGCAGGCAGGCAGGCAAACAAAACCCCACTTGCTGCCTTCGTGCATCCAAAGCCAGAACATACAAGCACACACACATACAAATCAGCATATCCAAAAGGATGCCTATGAACCGCAATGTGCCATGTATCGCGCAATATCATTCCACATCTTGCCATATCCGCCATATCCATTGCCCGCCTTTCTGCCACTTGGCAACACTGCGCGCCCATCGCTCACCGAGCGGCATCCTGGAAAGCTCCGGCAACGGTGCTTCCAGAAGCACCTGCGCGTAGGAAACTCTCAGCTTGCGATTCAGTTTGGGCGAATCATGCACACAGTCAAGTTAGGCACGTTGAGAATTCATACCCTCTTAATGCTCTGCGTTGCAACCATTACCATGAAACATCAACCAGCGCTGTACATTTAAAAATCCTCAGCCCGGTGACACTAAAGCTGCTGGTTGAACCTGCATTGTTCTGAAAAAAGCGGAGGCAACATGCCTCTCGGGCGCTTTAATCTAAACTTTAATCTTTTTAGGGGAACCTCCAAAAAATAGGAGTTTCCTTTGGCTTCCCTTTCAAACGACCCAAAATGGGGGCACCCCAAGGAGCCGCCCACTCGCGTCCCTGCGGCAAAAGGCGCCTTTGAGGCCTGGGCGTCGAGACTCTCGCCCGTTCGCCGTGGCTTGCGAGAGCCTGGTGGAGGGAGGGAGGGAGGGAGGGAGGGAGGGAGGGAGGGAGGGGAGGGAGTGGTGAAAGAAATACCCTTTTAAGGGCGTATTGAGGGCTTAAGCGCTTACCTCCCCCAGCGCCCAAGCATCACAAAGGAGCCTCCATTGAAGGGGCCAGGATTTTTGCAGGTTTTGGACCTTAAAAGAGAAGCTTTGCAAAGGGCCCAAGATGCTTAGGTTGTGGTTTATTTTGGGAAAACCCAAAGGAACACTGGGATCCATTTTGGGGGGGTCCAATTCCCAAAAGAAGACACACATAGCCACAGTCAAACTTGCTGAAAATTTGGCTGTCCTAGCTGACTGTAGAAATTTGATCAACCAACAGTAAGAGCAAAGACATGTTGTCAGTTGCTATATTTGGACCTGTGCACTCATCCTTGGAAAGCAAACTTGCCACAAGCCAGCCTGTCTGTTCATGCAACCAATGGAAATTCACGGCAACTCCTCCAAACGAACGCGCCATCCACCCTAAGGTCGTCCTCCAGATTCAGCAGGCCGCTCAGCAGGGTCGTGGCCGCTGGCTGTTATGGCCATCTGCGCCTGCAGAGCTGCCCGCCAACAGCATCCCGAAGTTGCTGAGATCGTTTCTGTGGGCCGTGTCCGGCACCACTGGACCGTTTACAAGGAAGTGGACAGTGCGACATCCGGGCGGCACTGACAACTGCAGCACATGTACCATATAAGCGGGTGGACATGATTCGCGGTTTCGGTTTGTCATGTTGTATTTGCGGAAGCTTTGCGGAAGGTTTATGTGCTAAAGCGACCATTGCAACAACAGAAGCCCAAAAGCAATCGCACTGTGGCCGCGGAAGCAAAAGTAGCCAAACATGCCATCGGAAGCCCGCGGAAGTGTTTCCAAGCTGTAATGGCGGCCGCCGCGCGTAGATGCCCCCGAGTCTTTCCTGAAACTCGGAATCGTGCCAAGCAAAGATGTCCTTTGAATCTTATACTCGGGGGAGCCGGATCGGGCCTTGAATGCTGCCTTTGTTTGCCTGTCAGTGTATGGCAAAGCCAGGGGAGTTGCATCTTTGGACCTGTCATTGATATTTACGCCGCAGCTGTAGGGCCTGTAGGGGAAGGAGAAAGGCGACACGCTGTGTTTCTCAAGCCTGCCTCGTTCGTTGGTACAATCAGAGTCGGACGAACCCTGCCTGCAGCAGGAAACTTTCAGCGGACTCCTCCGACTCTCACAAGGCTCAGCTTGCTCAGAGCAAAGCTCTGTCAGCCTTCGGCAAACCCTTCACAAGGGCTACTTCAAATCTGCGAGCCAGGGTGTCAAGGCCTTTTCTCCCACGACCCACGCGTTCTGAAATTTGACGAAAACTGCCAACACTTGCCATGGCCACTTGGATCGGTCGAAGCCACGGGCTTGCCACGTGTCCTGCTTCTGGAGGTCACCGAGCTGGCCTTTCTTCCGGTGCGTGGTGCGAAGGTCGGGAGTGGAATCCATAAAATCCATGAGGACCTTCAACAAGAGCTCAATCATGGGTGTGTCTTGAAGCAAAAAAAAGTCAGGTCCCAAGACTAACTCTCCGTTTTGCTCTTTTCGCCTCCCTTCAAAACCAACCAAAAGGGATACCTTGGAAACAGACACAAGCCACCCATGGTTTGCCTACCCTCGAAATGGGCCCAGCGGCGGTTCTCTGGCGGTTTTCCCTTTCAAGCCTTGTGCCAAAGAAAGACGAGCCCCAGAGAGGAGCCTCTTTGCCAACTCGAGCGGTGCCAAAAAGGTACAAGGATACACTTCGCCAGGCAAGAAAAAAAAGCGCCCATCCCGCGCCTCAAGAAGAACACAAACATCTGAATACAAAAAACGCTCCCGGCATGAAAGCGAAAAAACGCCAGGGAGAGAGTAATACACCATGGCCTTACCCCCCGTCCGATCACGTTTCGCAAGCAACCGGATCCATGCTCGAGGCGGACATCCCCAGCAGCCAGCAAAGAACAACGGATCACTTTCCCACCCTGGTCGCTCACTTCGGCACAGGAAAACGGATCACTTGCTCACCCTGGGCGAACAGAAAAACAACACAAGGGAGGGAATTGCTCGCACACAGCAGCAACCATTCTGGATCACTTCGCCAAGGCCAAACTGCTTTTAAAGTGCACCAGCGTGTAGGTGACGAAGCCCACTCGCCGCAAAGCACTGAAGCCCAGCACCAAACAAACTTAAAAAGTCAGTGCCCCGTTCTTGGCTCATCCGCTTGCTTTCGCATGCGCGGCAGTTTTGCGCAGTACACCCACATACACCCCACTCCAGCTTGAACTCTGGCATCCCAACAAGACCCACTACGTGTCGTCCTCACAGTGGTGAAAAACAGACTTCAATCTGACGTAGACGTAGGTTTGGTCACATGGCCATGGGTCAAAATCCCGTACCTGCAGTGAACATCCCAATCCTCACTAAAATAGACTAAAATGGGTGGTGCACCTACCCCAAAACGGTACCATTGGTTTTGACCCACAGCCACATGATGCTTCCCCATTTCACGTCAAAAACGAGCCTCTGTCCCCCAACTTCCCCCCCCCACCCCCCCAACCCCCTTGGCCCAGTCATCCGAGCAGCAGGCCATGCCCCGGGCCGAGGCCGCGTCGGCCCGCGCCCCGCCGCCGTCGCCCAGCCGCAGCCGCACCCGGGCGCGGCAAAGGAACGCCTCCACCGCGTCGACGTGCGCCAGCAGACCTGCCGACGACGACGTGGACCGAGACGTGGACCTTGACGTGGGCCTTGGACGTGGGCCTTGGGAGAGCCAATAGAGGAATGGAGCTCTTTAGCGGGCCCATACTCTTGTGCTTCCACGTCGTGGGCGCTCTCCAACAATCAAAGCTCACAGTCCTGCTCATTTCTCAACTGGCAGCCTGCCAACATTGCTTCCGGGAAAACAAGAAGATGGCACGCTAGTACCGAACCAGCCAGAAATTGGGAATCGTCCTCCTTCCAGACCTTTGGGGCCGCAGAGTCCCGCCTGACGCGTCTTCCTGAGGCACTAGCCCCATCTCTGCCAGCTGGCTGTCAGGGGCAATCATGGCCGCCTGGATCCGAACATGAGGTCACAAAACTTTCCACCAGTCCAACTCGTATTGAGAAGCTTCGGGGTTCAGCACAGCAGGCATGGCTTCAGAGTCTTCAGAGTGTTTAGCACTGGAAGCACCGGGCCCCAGGGAAGTGAAGATGATGAGGGCATGCAAGAGCAGCAACCTCAGCTTTCCTTCCACTTGGGCTGGGGATGGTGGACCCTTCAGGGATGTTGGACAACGAATGTAAGGGATTTGTGAGGGGATCATGACCGACATCTTAGGAGTTTTGACCATTGCACATTTGTCCAGATCGAGTACGTTTGGCCCCCTTTTTTGCGCCTTGGACCTGGTTGTCGCCCAAACGAACCCCGTTTGCGACTCCTTTGAGGCCCTCAGTTCACACGCGACGCGAAAAAGCGAGCGCGGAATGCCTCGATGGCCCTGCTGGCTGCAGCTTCGGCCTGCTTCGGCATGAGCCAAGGGGTGAAACACTTTCGGTTGAGCAGAGGGGCCCAACGTGGGCTGATCCGCTTCTGAAGGCCAAAGAGGAACTGATCCGAACATGCCATAGGATCCATAGGTAAAAACCACTTGACAAGTGCCCGCAATCGCAAATTCGCTGCGCGATTTTTTTTTTGTTTTATTTTTTTTTGTTTGTTTTATTTTTCTTTAAAATACACCAGCATAGACCCCAGATAGCAATGATTGCACACCAGCACCTCCAACAGCACCCCCCAAAGAGCGTCCCAAACAGCACCCGGCCGTCAATCGAGCACCCGCACCATCACTAGCACCTCCAACAGCACCCCAAACAGCATCCCAACACAGCACCTGCAGGAGCACCCCAAACTGCATGCCCCCTGCACCCTGCCGTCAATCTCGCAAAAATGCGCCTGCACGGTCACCCTATAAGAGCACCCCAAACAGCACCCCCAAACAGCACCCATGTGCCTGCGCCGTCACCTGCATGCCCGATAGCACCCGGGCGTCAATATCGCAAATTGCACCCGCACCGTCACCAGCACCTCAAACAGCTCCCCAAACAGCATCCCAAAACACCACCAGCACCAGCACCCCAAACTGCATGCCCCCGTGCACCCTACCGTAAAGATGCAAAAACACCGTCACCCCCAAGACAGCACATGCCCCCTAGCACCCTACCATCAATCTTGAAATGATGCGCCCGCACTGCCATCAGCACCTC
The DNA here is from genome assembly GCA_963377175.1 of Effrenium voratum. Classification (NCBI taxonomy): domain Eukaryota; class Dinophyceae; order Suessiales; family Symbiodiniaceae; genus Effrenium; species Effrenium voratum. The sequence goes on from CAUJNA010003414.1 coordinate 244,928, forward strand.
AAACAGCACCCCAATCCGCATAAACCAGCACCCCAAACTGCACGCCCCTTAGCACCAGCCCATCAATCTCGCAAATCACTTCCCCCTCTTTATTAGAAGTTAGAACCCCTATAGCTTTCAGCTATCTGGGGGAAAAAAAACAACTAGGGCACACCTGGCAAAGTCTGTGATTTGGTCTCCCCGGCCTGGCGCCAGTCCTGGGGTCGAGCCAAAAAATGTTCGCTGCATGTGTGGTTCTCCCCGCCAAAGGGGCCAGTCTAAAGCCATGTCCGGACCATCCCCAACTACCCCGGACTCACCAAGTTCACCAATGTTCATTAATACATGCCCGTCATTCAAGTGGTGTCACGAACATAGTTGTGTTTAAAGCTTCTCCAACGAGCTCTAAATTGCAATTGAATTGCTGGACTTTTTGCGTAGTGGCCATTGTTTCCTTGCAACCAATGACATTGCACTACTCAGTGGACTCGCTTCGGCCACTTCAAACTTGCAGAGGCCAAGTGACGCATTGGATGCGCGAACGGAATTGATGATTGATTGGACATGTGGATTCCGAGGCCAGGCCCAGTGGGCCGTCAAAGCTCAAAAGCTTGGGCAAAGATGAATTGGCACATCGCAGTGTTGCTCGCATGCTGAGGATCGCAACTCCTTTGAACCTCCGGGTGACCCCCTGAACGACCAAACCACTGGTACAAAGAAAGGGAGCATAGCGTAAGGGCAAAGACTAATCATGTTCATGTCATCAAGCGTGCAAGTGTGTGTATGCGTGTGCGCGCGTGCGCGTGCGCGTGCGCGTGCGCGTGCGCGTGCGGGTGCGGGTGCGGTGGCGGTGTGCGGTGTGCGGTGTGCGGTGTGCGGTGTGCGGTGTGCGGTGTGCGGTGTGCGGTGTGCGGTGTGCGGTGTGCGGTGTGCGGGGTGCGGGCGTGCGGGCGTGCGGGCGTGCGGGCGTGCGGGCGTGCGGGCGTGCGTGCGTGCGTGCGTGCGTGCGTGCGTGCGTGCGCGCGTGCGTGCGTGCGTGCGTGCGTGCGTGGGCGGGCGTGCGGGCGCGCGCGGCGTGCGTGCGTGCGTGCGTGCGTGCGGGCGGGCGGGCGTGCGTGCGTGCGTGCGTGCGTGCGTGCGTGCGTGCGTGCGTGCGTGCGTGCGTGCGTGCGTGCGTGCGTGCGTGCGTGCGTGCGTGCGTGCGTGCGTGCGTGTGGTGGGTGGGTGGGTGGGTGGGTGGGTGGGTGGGTGGGTGGGTGGGTGGGTGGGTGGGTGGGTGGGTGGGTGGGTGGGTGGGTGGGTGGGTGGGTGGGTGGGTGGGTGGGTGGGTGGGTGGGTGGGTGGGTGGGTGGGTGGGTGGGTGGGTGGGTGTGTGAGCACGTGAGCGTGTCTCTGCGTGCGTTTGTTTGTGCCTGTTTGGACAGTATGTTCTGCGAGATTGTTCGGCCAGGTGTCTCCCTGCAGCGTCAAGATCTTGGCCACCTCCAAGCGCACTTGCAGCGCTTCGACCCTCAAGTCGATGGCCTGCATGCGAGTCCGTCCCCATACGATGCTATTCGGGAGTCGATTCATCACCGCCACTTTTTGGCTGGGAGCATGACAAGATGGAACAAGAAAGAACTGCATGGGCATCGGCCGCGAAATATCTTCAACAATTTGGACTTCAATGGGACAATTCCTGCCAAACTTTGTCAAACAAAGCGGAACTGCCACTAAAGCCACAATTCTGGCCTGCAGCGCGCACTCCCTGTTGGCATCCTGGCGTGTCTGTCTGTTCCTGCGTGTCCGCGTCTGTAGCAGTATCTTAGTGTCTCATTGTGTCACTCTCTCCCTCCCATCTTGTTCATGACATCTTGGTGACATTTCCAGACCTGATTTGTTCAAGAGGGGTCACCATAATGTCCTTCTTTCTGTCTCTCACATCTTGTCCGCTTGCTTCCTCTCGCACCTGCGTCTTGTTTATCGTCCGATACGTGAAGCATGAGCGTCTTTGGCGCATTCCGCGAGCTCTAGTTTGATCTGTCTGAGTTCGGCTGCCCTTAAAGCACGGGGAGGTTCCTTTACACAAGTCAATACTCAAGCGCAATCCGCATTGCACGTGTGTCATGTGAATTGCCCGAGAAAAAAGAGAAGAAGAAAAAAAAGGCACGCAGTGAAGGTTTCTGATTTTCGCCGCAAAGCGTCAAGCTGTTGGCAGTGCCCCTTTGCCTTTCAGGCGAGCTTTCTTTCGGAAGTCCTGCAAGGACAAGAGCATCTTGCCAGCGTCCTCGTAGAGTCCTGCGACGCAACGGTACAGTAACTGTCGCTTGGCGGCTCTGGGCCTCCATTGAGTTATGTCATCCACACCAGGCCAAGGAAGCGCCAAAAACACCTCCCACTAGCAACAGGCCGAGTCTCAGTGCTTGAAGGCGCCATGTGAGTCATTTGGCTGGGTCAAAATCCAAATCGTACCCCCAGTGAACATCCCAATCCCCACTAAAATAGGTTCTAAAATGGGTGGTGAATTCACCTACCCCAAAAATGGGATCCAAAACGGCTTTGACGACCACAGCCATTTCATGCGGCGAAATCGAAAGCCAGCCCTCACCCCTCGCCCCCTCCTCGCGCCTAGTGCCTCCTGTGTTTGGCCCATGGCCGCCAGGCGCTGCGCTCGCTCCCGCTGAGCGCGAACGCCACACAGGGCGTTCGCAGCCTGCGCGCCACGGGGACCAAATGTGCCGGGTGTCTCGTGGTTTTGTTGGGTACCCCGTTTTGTGGGTTCCCTAAAAAAGGCAGACCCAACTAGTGTATTTCAGCTGCGTCGTGCATTCCAAAAGAGGCGACTGGGTCGGAATGGTGTTCTGCCATGGCATGCAACACCTGCTCATGCCATCTGATCTTTGCTCTTCGCCCAAGCTTGCCTGTGTCCCATCGACTTGTCCGGCGGGTCCTGATAAGCCAGGTCAAATCAAAACTGACACTTCCAGTGTCGTCAGGGTCGTTACAAGTATCCTCAAGTACTGCTGTGAGACTTGATAGCATGAAAGAGCAGGCTACATTCACATAGCAAGGCTTCTGACTGTAAAAACAGCTCGGGCAACCAAGAAGCACGAGAGGCGAGGCTGCTTGACAGCTTCACAGTTGCCTTTCGACTTCAACATCTTGCTGCTGCCAAGGTTCCCTCTTCTTCACATTCAAGTCCATCAAAGCGGCTGTAGTCCAAAGCCATTCCCAGCGAAGCGACATTGGCACGTACCCTGGAAAGACAAATGCTGGCTTCGGATGGTCGTTGTTGTCTTCCATCCAAAGCACCCACTCTGAGCTACTCTCTTCGGATTCCGTTCCTTCTGTCAAGCTGAGAAAGCTGCGCTGCAAGCCACAAATCTGCGTGACACACAGCTCGGGCACCAGGGTAGGGCCCTGCAATTGCACTTGGGCCATCGGCACATCTGACAGGGGCAGCACCAGCAGAGTCCTTTCGTCCGGACGCCTCGCCAGAGTTTCGCTTGGCAGTGGCAAGCCTCAAAGACAGCATCCTGCATTGTGTTCAGGTGTTCCAGGGGCTTTCCGCCAGGTTTATCAGGAGCGAGAATGCTTGAAGGATGTCCCCTTGACTCAGTGCTACTCGACGCCACGTGCCTTGGCATTCCCGACGACGCGTGGGCATGATAGACCACGGCTGAGTGGCACGCCTCGCATGCAAGTACTCCTCTCTTGGCCACAAGCAACCAGGTCACCTTCTCACAAATCGTCCTCTTGTTCCAGCTCACAGTTCTAGCCGCAACGCGCCACAATCACTGAGAATCACTGCTTGCAGCTTTCGAGTGCGATAGCTGACAAGATGCGTCATTCAGCAAGGTCGTTTGGTTGAAAATAGCAAAGGGCAACGCTGACAGAAATCACATGGCTCGGCGCATCATTGGGTCTCCAGCATGAGTCGACCTGCCTGAAGACTCACTGTGCCATCACGCCCTCGCAGTAAGTTCCCACCAACCTCTCGCGACCAGGACTCATGATCACAGTTATCGGCCCCTTACGCGGAAAAACATGCACTCGCCCAAAACTTGCAACAAACAAATCGGCAAAAAGAAAAAGCCAGCGCCGTCAACAGGACCATCAGCACATCCCCGGCACAGCTGCTCCGTCACTCACGGTTGGATGCTCGGCAAGCAGCCTCGAGCCTTCCAGGGGCCAGCGAGACTTGCCCCAGCTCAAGTGGGCAAGTGTGCCAACCTCGGTGGAAAAAGGCAGCTGCTGTGGGGTCGCTTGCGCAGCAAGCGACGAGGCCTTGAGCTCAGGTAGGGTTGCTGCAACCCGCAACTGCCAAACGGCTGAAACTCAGCTCTGACCACATGACTGTGGGTCAAAACCCTTTGCCCCTGATTAACATCAAAATAGGTGGTACATTGGGTGTTCATCCGCCCCCAAAATGGAGCCATAGGTTATGATCCATGGCCACATGTTTTTCACTTTGCAGCCCGCCTTGCAGCGGTTGAGGCTTCATCATGTCCATGGAGCTCTGCCCGGCGGTCCCTTCCTTAGCGCGCACAGTAGACTTAGACTTACGACATGTCAAACTGCCTGGCAAGACTTGGCTCGGCATATGCATCTTCAGCGCTGGTTGTTCCAAAGGTCGTCCCATGTCATGCCGGGTCAAGACCGAATCGTCCTTTAGCTCACTTGTCTCTCTTTCTTCATGGCACCCCTTGTTTGGTGTTGTGTTTCTTTTTAATAAGGAATCCCGAAGCCATTTTGCGGGGTCCAACCTATATATAAAAAAAACAGGCCCGCTTCAATTCGGTGATCTCAGAGGGGAGCTGCCGAGTCTCACGCCACTTGGCTCCAAATTGTGCTCTCGCCCAACAGCACGGCCAAATCCCTGGCATCTGGGGGGGTCGGTTTTTTGAGCAGGGCTCCTTAAAAGATACATTTTGCAACCATTTGAAACATGGCTTTTTCCAGCAAAATAAAGGTTGTATAATGAAGGATCCCTGTTGAGTGTCACGTTTTGTGTGGCTTTAAAGGTGTAAGCGCTAAACCGTGCAAGCCCCTGTTTCTTGCCTTGAGCAACGGAGGCTGAGGGACGTTCAGCTGAGGTGGAAAAAGCCAAGGGCAACTGTTGGCATGCACGATTCTCGACCCATCGACCTCTAAAATTGACAAACGGCAAAGCAAACGCACACACCGCGCTGGCTGTCAAACTATCACACATGAACCTCTGCAGCAAGTCAAAGCCAGCCTGTGCTTCTGGGCAATGTTCTCCTGACAGGAGGCGTAAGCATCGACTCGTCACAGTGTTTGCACACGCACAAATCTCGCCCCGTTGCCTTCACAGCTTCGGCGACTTTGGTGGCCATGTCAATGGCCACATAGAAGTTGTGCCACCTGAGACAATACGCGTGTGTTGCCCGTGGCCAGTCTTAACATGGACAAGACACTAAGTTCACTCTCACCCGAGCAAACTGCAACTCTCGAAGCAGCTTGACGTACCTTGCAGAACCCAAAAGTGCTGCGCGAAGTCTGATCTCTGAGGACCTCACAGCTCATCCATTGTAAACGGAAGCGGCCTCAGCTTGTCCCGGGGAACAGCCGGATCAGCAGGTGAAAATTTTGGTTTGCCCTTTCTTGATGAGAAGGCAGCTCAGTCTGCATTCTTCTCTGTTCAATTCAGGCCCAGAATCTGTCGGCTTCTGAATTATTGGATGTAGTCCGAATTCTGTCTATTACTTGTTGCCCCTTGACAGGTCTTTCCAAAAACAAGCTGCTCACTCTGGACAAACACCCTGAGTCACGCCTTACTTCCAAGCCACGCCTTCTGCCATGCATCCGTTCACATCGCACCGAATCAGAGTCACTAAGCTCAAAAAGATCGTGCCAGCTGTTCGCAAGCAAAGCCTTCAAGGCGGCGGCCACAGGGGCCCACAGCCCTGGCAAAGGAGAAGGAGCAAGGCGGCCTCGCATGCGACGAGCGAGCGCCCATCGCCACAACTCAAGTCGTGATTGATTTTTTTCATGCGATATGATGGAGCCTGGTCCCAGATGAAGGTGAGTAAGCCGTGTCTCCTCCATTTTTCCTCTAAAATGGACATGCATTGAGGTAAAAAGAAGCTCACCTTAAGCATAATTTCATTGAGATCAAGGCCGGGGTAAATCTCGGTGCCATTGACTCCCGAACTTCCGTTGACCTCACATTTGGAATGGTGCCGGCCTTTGTGACAACAACTCATCCTGTATGATAGAAGGGCATCATTCCCTCAATGCCCGGCTCATACCATCTGCGTGTTGAGAGAACCTTGTTCTTGGTATATAAGCAAAAGCACCTCTTTCGCCAAGATTCAAGAAGCCCCGCGCTTCGATGCCAGGGCAGAACGCGGAACACGCTGCCGCCAACACGCAACCCCAAGCTCAAGACCACAGCCCGGTCTTGCGGACTAGGAAGAGGAGATGGGAGGGTGAAGCCAAGCAACCACGAAGAATGCGCAAAAGCCTCCCGACTCACCCGTTCTCCGCCGGTGAACCCCGCTCTCATTAGAGAATAAACACAAACACTGCCCTGAAAAAGTAAACCAAAACCAGCACGCCTCAGACTCCTGGCAATTCCTTTCACTTCGTTTCGGGTCCTGCCAGACTGGCCCCGGTGACATGCTTACGCCAGCCCGCCTGCTGCAGCGCCCGCGCAGCGCCGAAGACCCGCCATTCCTGGCGCAGCTGCGCGTGGCAGTACACAGCGTCGGCCACCTGAGGCCGACGTTTGAAGCGCAAGAAAGCGAAGATCTGGCGTTGCATGCCGTCTCCATTGGACACATAGTCAGTTTCTTTCATTCGGCTCTCTGATTTGGGCAGCTCGTATCAGCTGGGAAAGTGTCAGCGTCGTTCGACGTGGGTTGCAGCTGGAGTCTTTTTAGCTCCCTTGGGCAGCTTCTCCGAATGAGGCCCGGGCTTCATGGAAAACGCAGGAGGACTTCTCCGCTTCCTTTGCTTCGATTGGCTCGGAAGCGGCGCTTCGATTGACATGTCGAGCCTTTCCCAGTCCCAACCGAAGCGAGGCACGTCGGTGGTCCGCTTCCGACGAGTCAGAACGAGTCACTAAAAAGTAAATCATGAAAGACACTGGGCAGAAACTGGGCATTGAGACCGAGGCATTCCAGGCCAGCCTGGCATCACTTCCAACATCTTCCAACACATGACGGCACGCTGCACACACACACACACACACAATTGTTGGAAGATGGAAAGTGCAACCAATGGCAATTCGGAAGGATTCTGCATAACCAGATTAGTATACTTCACTCAGTATCCTTCAGCAAAACACACAATGGGTGGGTGTGGTCTTCTCTTCTCTGTCTTGCAGAGTGGTGCCCACTTTGCGCAAAAAAAGGGGGGAGGGGGGGGAAACGCGCCGGGATTTCGCCACCTCCTCTTCGAGGTTGTTGTTGGAAGACTCCTGCGCCACCCTCTCACCTTCAGCTCAGCCAGCAGCTCTTGGTGCCAAACACGATGATTGGCACACGCGCAAACACGGGCCTTCCTCTAAACAGGGACTCCCCCCCAAAAAAAACAACAAAGACAACCACACTGGTCTTGCTCTTGATTTCCCTTTGCACCCCAAAAATACCACCACAAGTACCCTCAAAAAGCACACACACACACACACACATCGTAGGCGTCCAGGAGCACTAAGCCGAGAGCAGTGTTCGAAGGGTTGCACCAACATGGCAGGGCCAGCCTTCGAAAGCAAAGCAAGCTGTCCCACAAAGTTTGGGGGTGTCTTGAACAAAATCAAAAATCTTGAGGTTAACCACAATGCTGAAGGGGTCTTGCCATATTGCATCTGAACAGCTTCGGCTTTGGGATTGTCCAGCTAATGAGTATGACTGTGTTGCTTGTTCTGTTCAAACCATGTCAACTGATGGTTGTGCGATTCTAGCGCCGTAAGCACGACCAAATCATGTCAAGAAAATAGTAACATGGACCTTTCTGTTTTGTCTCCAAACACAAATAATACAAACAAAGTAATAACCAAAACGTATATGTATGCTAAACAAAACTGAGTATGATTGTAAAGAAAGTGGCAGCAAAGTAAATGATTAAGCGCTTCAATGGTGGGATCAGTCTTGCGTTTCCTTTCTCGTGAAGCACTTTAAAGAAATGCATTAAAACACAAGTAGTGACAAATACATTAGCCTCGCCGTCTCATGCAAGAAGAGTAGTCGGCGTCCATCTCTTTCATGGAAGGCACGGCAAAGAATTGAACCCTGTTAAGAAGTTGGCTTAGAGAGACGTGTTCCTATGCTATGATCTCTAGATATTGGTATTTGGGAAATCGTTACATTTAGAAGTGGTATCAGATTCATGTTGTCGGTTTGCTGCCAGGATGATCATATTAATAGCTGCAAACATCACACTTTACAGGTCTTGACATATGTCTCTGGACTGGAACTCACTTATCATGAGATGGTGTTCTCATACTGTTTCATCTCAATTCATTCTTTGCGCCGTCTAGTTCGATTGCTTGAAACGTCTTATTTGTGATAAGTTCCTGATTGGGTGTTGTCGAGTTGTCGAGCGGCTTCTGAAGCTCTACGGCCTGAAGCTTTCTAGCTTCCAAATCCTTATGACCGGTTTGGATAATATACTACTGATTTGTCTGATGCTGCTACATCTCCAGGAAATGCATTTCGTAAGAGTAGGTTGTTTCCTTCGATTTATGGACATTCCCTCTGTTTTCTCTATGTATCACGGCTTGCATCTATGATTTTAGTCTTATTGTTCTAAGTATTGTCTCTTGGAGTTGTTGCATCTCTATCTCTCTCTCTATCTTTGCTGGTCGCGCCTATTGTGTGTCATCTGCGTTTCTTAGCAACTTAATTGTGCTCATCTCGTTTCATCTCCAGTGAAGATTGCAAAGAATTTGGTGATGACAGAAGTGGCTGCGATGAAAGCTGTTGCTCATCTGGCTTCTGTCCATCACTTGATAGGTAAGTAGAGAGCCAACGGATCGATTCCCAGGGTTCATCCTCGCCAGTCAAGTGACAGAAATGTCCCATCTTTCGGCAAGCTCCTGGATTCTCCCGAGCGTAAAGCTGGGCAAGGAATGAATTCATACCGCAATGGCACTATTGATGGAGCAATTTCCAGCATTGGGATGGCAAATCCAAGTCGCTTCCAATTTCCAGAGACACAAGGCCGTGGGTCAACACCTACCATTTCGGGGTAGGTGAATTCACCACCCATTTTAGGATTCCTATTTTAGTGCTTGGATTGAATCGGATGTTCACTGCGGGCTACGATTTGGGTTTTGGCCCATGGCCACAAAGGCGCAGGTCTCTCCAGCCCTTTCCGCGCAAATCTTGCGCTCCGAGGCCGCAGCGTCCAAGACCATCTCCGCGCGCGACCACAGGCGGTCCCGCAGGTCTTGGACAGCATCGAACTGGGTGTCTGAAGCACAAAGGCCTGAGCCAGGGGAGAAAAAGAATGTTTTTATGGTCTTAACAGGGATCCGGATGCATGAAAAACACCGATCGAACATTGCAACTTGTAAATGGTGGTGTCCAACTTTACTTTGGTGTTGAAAAGGCAACATGTTTCAAATGGTTGCAAAATGGCGATCTTTTAAGGAGCCCTTTTTAAGTGGGTTGGCAGGGAAACCAAAAGGAAAGCCACCATTTTCCCCAAAAAAAAGAGACATAAATCAATTACCCCCCAGCCACCTTGCCGAACCGAACCCTGCCTGATGCCTCAGCTGCGTGGGGACAAGCGGCGTCTGAGCAGCACACGTCGCAGCCGACGCCTCTGCTGAGCTGCTGCCGAAACTGGCCTCCGAGGCTCTCGAGTCGCACTGCTGGTGCGAGAGATGCAGGGAATGAAAAGTGGAATGAACCCGAGATAAACCATCCAAGTGGTTTGCTTGGAAATCCCCAAAACCGGTTCATTCCCTCTCATTCCCTACTGAGCACCAGCAAGACAAATTTCGACAAGAAAGCAACATCACTCAAGCGCCGCTTCGAGGCTCAACACGCAGGCTCTACACTTGACAGTTCGTGCTGCTGCCATGCTTTCCTGCTTCCTTCACCCACTCAAAAACTCGCTGCTTGCCACAACATCTGCGAATGTCTGTAGAGCCGTCTTCCCCAACAGATCTTGTGCAATCTCTGGACATCCGCCGCATCTTGGCTCGACCGCATCTGAGAAAACTCGTCCGCGCCTACCACCTCCGCCTCGGCGCGCCGCAGCAGCGCCGAGTGCGCCGAGTGCGCCGCGCCGCCGCCGGCGGCCCCGAGGGCCCCGCGGAGGGCGAAGTGCCGCAGCAGCCGCGGCAGCGCCGCGGCCGGCAGGAGACCCTCCTGCCGGGGGCGGCAGAAGAAACGGCCTCACTTCCGTGGACGGTCCAGAAAAAGGTCACGGAAGAGAAGAAAAAAAAACGTTTACCACTAAAATGGTCGTTCCAAAAAGTTTGGAGTCCAGGTTTTTCAGGGAGTAAGAGGTGGATCTGCTCGGGTGAACGAACAAACTGCTCAGGTGAGCAAGTGCCTTCATGTGCAGAGACCTCGAACCCAACATGTTCGGAAGAAATGCATGGCGTTGCTTCCTCGATCCTCGCAAAATGCTGCGGCCATGTCCTATCAATGATTCCTCTTGGAAGGAACCACCTGACAACTATCATCCAACTCACCAGCATGCTAAGGCAGTGTGCAAAAAAGTGAGCAGCACCCATTCAAAGGAGATGAATCAACAGCGACAAGTTGCCAAACATCCATCTTGCGGAAGAAAAAAAGAAGATATGGATCCCAAGTTCCTGCCTGGGATGGAATGTGGTTGGAGCAGGGGTGTTTCTGATGTCGGGTCCCTTAGGCTCGGCGCCAAGTTGCTTGGCTTGCTAGAAAAGGCTGTGCCCCCTAGGAATTGCTGGCCTCTCACACTGCGGGCATTTGGAAGTGGAAGATCGGAGTGCTGTCAAATCCCAACACTGTTCCAACCAAAAGCAGCGCCAAACACACGGAAAGAACTCGGAAAAGAACAAAAAGAAGGAGTGCCCAGCTGTTAGCCTTTGCATTTCAAGCCTGTTCAACATGGGGTTCTGCCAAAACAGTAATGGCAGCTCTTTCTTGGACGCGATCCCTGTACCTTCCTCCCTCGACCCAGTAGCAAACCACAAATATCAACTTGGAGCTCCGCTCACAGGGTCTGCCTCCTTCGGTGGCTGCTTCAAATCAGGAATGCTCCTTTCGGTGGTCAAGGCACCCTTTAGGAATTCTCCATTCCCCACAAACAAAGATTGGGTGCGTCTTAAAACAGGGGAACCCCAAAAAAAATCGGAGGTGTCCATTTGGTTTCCCTCATTAGCGACCCCAAAAGGCACCCTCGAAAAAAGACACGCCCTGGTTTGGCGACTGCTCTCAACCGGCGTCCAGCTCTGCCAAGCCCTGCACCAGCGCCAGCGCCCCGCAGCGCCGCCAGAGCTCCGCAAAGCCGCCCGCGGCCTCAGCCGCCCCGACCGCGAGCCGCCGCGCGCCTGGCGGTCGCACGCGGAGCTCCGCCGCGAAGCGCAGCTCCAAAGCGTCCAGCTCCGGCGAAACCTGGCGAACACGGAAAGGTCTCAGATTTACCCTCCCACGTGGCAACTGACAGGTCCCTTCAAAAGGAGCTCCATGTTACCTTTTTAACAGGTGCCATGTTGGGAGGAAGGGTACTTGCTGGTGCTCAGGGAATGAGACTTGGAATGAACCCAAGAGAAACCATCCAACTGGTTCCTTTTAAAGGGACCCTTAGGCTCATCCACATTCCCTACTGAGGACCAGCAAGGCTGAGGGAACCCAAAGGGAAACCCTGCGTTAGCTGGCAGTTTCGAGCTTTGCGCAGGAAGAACAATTGCGTTTCCAAGCTGGGGGCTGACTTCCAGCAGCGGATGTAGTTGATTTTGGAAGACTGCCGCTTCAAGCTGATATTGAAAACGGTTTGCCTTGAGCTGATTGTGGTTGCTTCGAGCAAGCGGACGGCGCAAAATTGGACGCAACTGCGTGATGATGGGCGAGGCGTTTCAACTTGTCATATGATTCTTGGGGTTCCCCTGTTTGGAAGCACATGCTCCTTGCACTGCCCCTGTGATTTATGGGGACGCCTCCGAGGCGCAAAGCAAAAAAAACAGCGCCGCCGCCGCCCGAGGGCGCCGAGGATCCCTTGTTTCACCTCTCGTTGCCTGCTGGCACTTGCCCGGGCCCCAGCGCATGGGCCGCAGCCAGGCGCGCCACTGCGACACCAGGGCTTCCGCGCCGAAGTCGCGCTGGTGGGCGAAAGCGCAGCCCGGCGCATTGAGCGGACCTGCCCGGTCGGCCAAATAACTGGGTCGTCCAACTAGACTGACAAGGGGGCCAAAAAGCACAAGCCCGAATGGGCCGGGGCCGGCTCCACTCCTGGCGCTCCACGGGCCAATCGGAGCAGTCCGCAAGGTTGGCCAGGGCTGGCAGCTGTATATCCAACCTTCACATGATGCCGCAAGCCTTGGCATTGCAAAGTCAATTTGTGAACCGTGGCCAAATGTCAAACTGCTTGGCTGTGAAGCAACAGCCACCAAAGCAGCTACTAAGTTGGGTGTATCAATCATAGATGCTAAAACATCAAGCTCGCAAATCCGTACCCCGCGATTTGCTCAAGCAAGCTGAGACGGACAGCACCATGGCTCACCTGCCCAAAGGCAAACTCTTCTCAAGGACAAGTCTTGCCAGCCCTTGCAAACCCAGTCACCTGTCACAGACATCCCACTCCAAGCACTAAAATAGATAACCTAAAATGGGTGGTGAATTCACCAATCCCAACCAAAGTGGGATCCAAAACGGTTTTGACCACAGAAAATGTTCCGTTGGAATCCCGACCTTTGGCCCGACCTTGCCAGCTCCCCAGCTCCATGCCTCCGCACCCGATGTCCGTGTCGGCTCGCACGCGACAGAGAAGCAGGCATAGCATGCGCCATGCGTGCCATGCGTGCCATGCAAGGCATGCGCCATGGCGCATGCGCCGGGCAGAAGAACCCGTAACCCGCAAATTGCTACAAGTGGCCGCGCCGGAAAGATGCACATGGCTCCAGGGGCATGCTGGGCAGAAGCTTGTGACACTGTGTTCGGAGCTGCAGCTAACGACAGTTGCGCGACATTGAACCTGTGTTCCTTGATTCGGGGCAGCGAATCTCACAGCTGCCTTGAGTCACTCCGTATCCTCCCTGTTTCTTGTTACGTCAGCCGTCTTGAGCATCTTATCTTCAGAAATGGTTCTTTCAACTCTCAGTTCTTTGCAAGGGCAACAGCTGGCGCACGTTCTGCACGGAGTAGTCGGCTGTAGCGCAGGTAATGCGCACGTCCGCATCAGGCTGGATCTAGGCATGTCCAACTCACTCACTCACTCACTCACTCACTCACTCACCCACTCACTCACTCACTCACTCACTCACTCACTCACTCACTCACTCACTCACTCACTCACTCACTCACTCACTCACTCACTCACTCACTCACTCACTCACTCACTCACTCACTCACTCACTCACTCACTCACTCACTCACTCACTCACTCACTCACTCACTCACTCACTCACTCACTCACTCACTCACTCACTCACTCTCCCACTCATCCACCCACCCACCCACTCACTCACACACACACCGACCCACCCACTCACTCACACACACACACCGACCCACCCACCCACCTACCCGCGCGCGCCGCACTCACTCACTCGCTCGCTGGCTCGCTCACTCACTCACTCACTCTCGCTCACGCGCAAACACAAACAAACATGCACGTACAAATAATTTCATGTCAGCAACAGGTGTGGGCAAGGATAACCAAGAATCTGTGGGTGCGGATGACCCTACAACATGTGGGCGCGGATGCTGCACCAGGGCGCTTAGAACCCGCGCTTGACACACATGAATCCCAGTCTTGACACGGGTGTGTCCTTTTTGAGGGGGCCCCAAAAATGGTTATGATTCCTTTTGCTTTCCCTAAAAAAGCCAACCAAAAAGGGACACCCTCAAAAAAAAACGAGTGGTGTCCTCTGGCTGGTCACGGACACAAAATGAAAACTGTTTCGAAAAGTCGAAAAGTGAAAAGTCGAAAAGTCTCAAAAAAACACTCGAAAAGTCAAAAAGTCCCCAAAAATTCAAAAAGTCGAAAAGTTTTTGACTTTTTGACTTTTTGCGAAAAGTCCGCCGACATTGTTCGGCGTGTCGGATACCTAAGAGAGGATAGAGGATAACCCCCCCCTTAGTCCCCCCCCGGGACACGTCAATTACGCATGGTTTTTCGGTTGCCAACCCCCCCCCCCCTCCAACCGCGCAGCAATTTGATGACGTTCCACTAAACGCAGTCTTCGGGGAGCCGGTGTCGCAAAACAGGGGTCCCAGGCTCGATTCCCCCTGCCGGCTTTTTTGCTGGCTTGGGCTTCCTGCCTCCTGTAGCCGAAAATCTGGAAAACTCTGTGTTTTTGGACGTCCTCAGTGCGAAAACGCAGGAAAAAACGAATTTTTGCGGGAAATACTGGGGAGCAAACATACATACATACATACATACATTACATAACATTACATTACATTGCATTGCATTACATTACATTGCATTACATTACATTACATTACATACATACATTACATACATACATTACATACATACATTACATACATTCGTTACATAACATAACATAACATAACATAACATAACATTACATTACATTACATTACATGCATACCTACATTACATTACAATACAATACATTACATTACATTACATGACATGACGTTACATTACATTACATTACATACATTACATTACATACATACAGTACATACAGTACATACATACATACATACATACATACATGCATACATACAGGCATGCATACATACATACATGAATCCATGCATACATACATGCGTTGCATACATACATACATACATACATACATACATACATACATGCATGCATGCATGCATACATACATGCATGCATGCATGCATACATGCATGCATGCATGCATGCATTGCATGCATGCATGCATACATACATACATACATACATGCATACATACATACATAGATTCATACATACATACATACATACATACATACATACATACATACATACATTTCATATATACATACATATAAACATGCATACATACATACGACAGAGGGAGATTGGGGAGAGAGAGGCTTGGGGGGATGGGGAGGCTGGGGAGCAGAGGGAGGGAAACGGGCAAGGTCTCACTCACATCTTCACCCTTCCTGCCAGACCCAGCCTTGTAGGGCACAGAATAGGCCTTTCCGAGCCCCACAAAAAGAAATACCAAACATGAATATCATATAGTTTGCCTTGTGGAGATCTCAAACAATGCACGCACGCCACATGGAAGGGAGGTGGGCCCGTGGAGCTTGTAATGGGCAGGGTCTCACTTCTGCGTCATCAGTGTTGAAGCCAATTGGGCGCAAGCCTTGGTTCTTCAGCAGCTGGAACACAGTGAAGCAAAGGGTCTCCACGGTAAGCCGCCGCTCTGCGTCCACAAACAAGGGTGGCAGGAGAGGGAAATCGTCGAGCCCAGTCGCTGAGCCCATGGTCCTGCGCAAGTCTGGATTTTGCCTTCGGTTGCGAGTCAGCTGCCAGAGAAGCCGATGTTCACAACGCAGCCGTGAGAGCAAACAACGCGCTCTGCCAGGCGTGGCACCGCAACAGTCTCGTGCCAACAGCACAAGAATTTCTTGAAGGCGCGAGAAGATGGAACCTTTCGGCAGTGTGCCAGCAAGCACTGGTGCAGCAGCGCCAACTCTACTTGACTGAGGGCGCGTCGCAGCCCTTGCTGCGAGAAAGAGGCTGCCAGAGCGGTCGCTGTAATCCGCCGCATGTGCCGCTCGACTGCTACAAAGCTCTCTGTTTCTGTGAAGATGTTGATTGCAGTAGGCCACCAGTCGCGGTCAACCAGATAATCTCCTACTGCGTCAGCAACGATGTTGCAGCCAGTCGTGCTATCGCCTGTCGGCAACAGCCACTTGCGATCATGAGTCTGACACTCGTACCGTTCTGCAACCACTCGGAAGCAGCCCTGCGCGGCAATGAGCAGCCGGCCGGAGCCCCTTCTTCGTACTTGACACACTTTCCCGTCGAGCGCCTGCGGGCATTTTGCCGGCACCCTCAGTGAGCACAAATGGCGGCAAGCGCAAACCTTGAGAACCTCAGCGACCGCAGGCGTGACAACAGAGAACTCCGCCTTCTGCGCATTTTTGGCAGCTGTTCCGCAATGAACTTCTTCAGCTCTGCTACGCAGCTTTCCGGCTGAGACTCCACGCCCGCGCTCTGGCACAAGGCAAAGCACCTCTCCCCCAAAAAGACCCCTGAGCTTGGCCGGGCCGGGGCACAAGGGCAACAGGTTGCACAAGCTCTGGCTGCACATGAATCGCCTTGCTCACCAGAGGCAAAACAGCGCGCCAGCAGCCACCGCCATCCGGATGCAAGGCGCAGCGCCGTCGCCCGTCTACAGGCCTTCGCCTGAACTCAACAGCCTCAACTGAAGCAGCTCGTCCTTTTTTGGCCACAGACCAAACGCAGCCAAAAGTGTCCCTCTTAGAGGGCCTGCAGTGACAGCGCAGGACTCACAGCAGCGACGCTTGCTTGGACGCTGAGCAGTGTGGGTGAGGGGAAGAGAAGCTCCAAATCTCCCAAGCATTTCCTTTGCTCCGCAAATTTTTCCGTGACGGCGGCGTACAGCAGGTCTTCGGGCACATTGAGCGCTTGGCCGTGGGAGTCTGAAACAGTAGCTGGTCTGGATTTCTTCCGCTTCCTCCGCGTTGGACCGCAAGCAGCTGCTATTGGGCAAGCATGATGCGCAGCATCGCGCAGGCTCTCAACGTGCTGTCCGCACTCAGCGCACTCCCACTTGTTCTCTGCCTGATGCCTTCGCATCTTTCTAGCTTGGGCTATCAGCGCCTCTCCTTGGTGGCAGTGCGCCTGACGCGCGTCCTGATGCGCACGCAGGTCTCGCTTCCAGTTGGGGCTGGCTGTGTCAACACTGAAGAGCCACCCCTCTTCTCGGCCGAAGCAGGAGCTAGATGGCAAGGCCCAGCAGGGCATCCTCGCGCTCGACGCAGAGCATCGGCGCATTTGACGCGGCAAAGTTCCCGGCGCGGCGAAACTGTGGCCGCAGTCTCGCGCAAACGACGCGAACATGCCAGTGTGGGCTAAGTCGCACTCCCTTTGAGCCAAGACGCAGCAGCACGGAGCCAAAGCGGTGAGCAGTCTCTTGCTGCAGTCAACACACGCAGCATATATCACGCGCCGCCGTGAAGCACGGCAGTCAAGCACGACCCCACAAGCGCTCGCCAAGCCTATTTTCCCCAGCGCAGCACGGATCTTCGTGACCGCCCCGCAACGGAAGAATTAGCTCAGAATGCGTTGCACTCAGGCGCGGCGTGAGGACCGCGCAATCCGCTTGGCAGGCGGCTCCTAAACTCTAGGACACTCACGGTACAGCTTGAGAGCACGCGGAGCTTTGTAAGCCATGTCAGCATCCCTGGTCCAGCAAAGCTTGATGACTTTGTCGTCTGCCGCTGCCTTAGCCGCCTTCTGGCTCACGACATGACGCAGCAAAGTCTTCCACCCCTCGGCGGTCCCGTGGTCATTGAGCACCTTGCTTCCCCCGTAGCGCAGCAGTCCTGCCCAGGCCCGCCCAAATCCACAACTTGCCGCGCCCTACAAACCCGCACAAACCCTACGTCTACTATCTGAACGCACAACTAGGCTCTTACTCAGCATCTTCAGCTCAAGGCCTTGTTGTCGCTTCCTGCCACGACTGAAGTGCAGCTGGCGGAAGTTGCACCACGCCGTCTTGCTGTTGATCTTGAAGGGCATGCCCAAAGTGGTGGCCTTCTCAAGCAGCGTCTCCTCCCCCTCCAGCGTCTCCAATGCGCTTGTTCGAGCTCTGGCCGGACAGCACCAACGCATCAGCCTGGCCAGAAGCAACCGCAACGCGACTGAAAAACAAACGCACCAAAACAAAAACACAAGGAAATACACCCACTTGCCCAACACCATTTGCCTTGCCGCGACATTCTTCATCGGTCATCTTGGCACTCAGCCGCTGCTGCCTCTCAACCTCGCGGCGGTTTGCCATGTCGCTGTAATCCACAATGTCTGTGCAGACGACCACGGCGCACTTGACTGCTTTGCCTTCTCCAACTTTCAAGGTCTTGGGGTCGCCCAGCATCTCTTGCCACTTCTGCTCAGCTTGGGACTTGGTAAGGTCGCCACCTTCTGTGGTCTGGGCGTGCTCTATGAAGACTTTTTCTGTCATGAGTCGGCGCCTTGCCTTGAAACGGACCCCATCTTGCTCCACGGTGGCTTCCTTGTACGCAGCTATGGAAAATTTGACACGGCTCCGCTCCTTTGTGGCTCGTTCATGTTCTTTGCTGTATGCCTTGACCAAGTCGGTGTGCTCTGTTTCTGACAGGGCCTTCAACCGCACCTCCTGGCCCTGCGCCTTGGCAAAGCGCTTCAGTCCGCGAATGGCATTCCAGCAGGGCTTGCATGTCCCCTGCTGCTGGTGAAAATCTGAGACGGGCTTCTTCTTCTTGCAAGTTGCGCACTTCTTGTTTGGCCCATCTTCTGTGCGCTTGCACCACCAGCGCTGCTGCCTCGAGATTGCCTTCTCTTTGGCTGGGCCTTTGCCTTCTTTGCTGGCGCTGGGCCACAATGCTCCAAGTCCTGCATGCCATCGCCTTCGAGAGCCAAAGCCATTGTCGTGGGAAGGCCTAGCAACACCGCCACCCTGTGTGTCTGGGATGCGCTTGTCGCGTATGTGAATTCTGTGTGTGTGTGTGTGTGTGGTGTGTGTGTGTGCGTGTGTTTCACTGGTTTGTTTGGACACACCCTCATTGAGCGACGCGAGTTGCCACAGTCACAGTGACACCACCACACTCTTCCAACAGAACCTGCAAACACGTCACGCCAGGCCTCTGAAGAAGGATGCAGCAGTAGCTCTCCGTCAAGCAGGCCTGGCCGCCAACAGCACCACGTTTGCAATCTGTCTGACAATGCACAAGCTGATCTGCAACAATGGCACCTGCAACAGCCCGCAATGCTTTTTCCCTCATGTCGCGCCAGTCTGGCAACCTCAACACATGGACTCGCATTGCGTCTCTTCAAAGTCCAGCTGCGTTTCGTTCTCGCGCACCACGGCTGGTGCCACTGATGCGGCGGGCGGAGCCTCTGGCGTCGTCAACGTGGATGGCTGAGGCTGCAAGAAGGCCAGCTGGAAAAGTAGCAGCGCCCCAAGACATGGCAGGGACATGCTGTTCCCGGCCATCCACCTCCAGGCTGCAGCAGCAACTGGCTCCTCACTGTCAAACACCATACCACGCAACGGGCAAAGAAAAGGGCACTCGTCCAGCCCTGAACTTCCAGCATCTCATGGTGCAGCAGCATCCGCTGCTTCGACATGCAAAAGAGGGCAGAACCCGTTGTCAAGCCTTGGTTGGGAAGGGGCTCCTCTCGGTTGCCTGCGTGGTGTTCATGATCACATGTGGGCTGACATTGGCTGTCCGCGCATTGTCTTCCCACTTCCTCAATCTCTCTCGGGAGGCGCTGGTCATCAGCTGCTTTGTCTTCCACGACTTGCCATCCAAGCGCCGACCCAAGCCTTTGCGATCAGCCCATTTTTGATGTTCAGCGTCCACAACTTCCGAGGGCGCACACCAAAACGTTTCCCCTTGGAGATGGCATGCGCCCTTGAACAGCTGGAGCAAGGCATCTGCAGGCGAGGTAGCTACATCCGGGCTCCACTGCCAAGCATCTCGCTGAACAAAGGTCATGAACTTGCGAGCACGAGTGGCCGGCACTCCCAAGTCATCAGGTGACAAAGGGAACACTGTCACGCCATAGCCCGGCATGAAGACCAACTCAGCCAGCTCATGCTGGAAGGGCTGAACATTCTCCAACACGAAGCAACCCGGCTGGCAAAGAATGATTTCTCGGGCCCAGCAGAACCACGGAAGGGAGGAGCTACCCAAGAACTGCATCCCGTTGCCCGAGATGTCCAAGGCAAAGGAGCCTGGCGTTGCGGCGTTCAGCACCACACAATTGCCCCGATGCCTGAAGCAGTAGTGAGTCCTTGCCAGCTGCCTCTGCCGCTCCGCCTCATCCAATGTCCACAGGGGCGCCAGCACCTCCGAGTTCACCTCTTCCACCAACTGCTTGCTCAAGGCTGCCATGGCCTGGCGATCTTTCTTGGCGTTGGGGTTGTCATCCAGCTGCTTGCTGAACTTGCTGATCTTGGCTGCCACCAGCCTCCGCAAGGGAAATTGAAAAGCAACTGTCACACACACACAGACAAACAAACAGCTAAACAAACATAAGCAAACAAAACTAAACAAACAAACTAACAAACAAACAAAATATACACACAAACAAATTGCAAACAAAATAAACAAACAAACAAACAAACAAACAACCAAACCAAACCAAACCAAACCAAACCAAACCAAACCAAACCAAACCAAACCAAACCAAAGCAACCAACCCAACCAACCAAACAATTGCCAAACAAACAAAAGAAACAAACAAACAAACAAAAACAAAACGAAACAAACAAACAGACAGACAGACAGACAGACAAACAAACAAAAAAACAAAAACTAACATGTCACAAACAAACAAAACACACACACACGGGCACACACACACACACACATGCACGCACGCACGCATGAAGGCGGGCACACTGACACACACACAGAGAGAGAGAGAGAGACACACACACAGGCAGGCAGGCACGCACGCATGAAGGCGGGTACACTGACACACACACACACACACACACAGAGAGAGAGAGACACACACAAACAAAAACGCACACACACGCATTTTTTCACACTAACCAGCACTCAAGACCCACAAACAAATCAACACACTTCCAAAACCATCAGCAAACCAAAGCTGGTTTGGGAAGGCTCCCTGCCTCACAAAATCACGCGGGGCTCTTTCTTGCAAGCTTCGAAAGATACATGCGGGGCCACAGTCAGAATTGCTCATGTGTTCCAGAACAGCCCTGCAGCTCTCATCGACATCTGAGGCCCGCAAGCACTGCAAGGAATTTGGCCCAAACAAAAAACCACGGAGGCGAAAGCCTTGCTTCAGCCAGTGCGTGGCAAGTTCTGCTGCGCCAAGCCCGCTGTAGCTGGATGACATCTGCACGCCTCTCTCAAATTTGTTGATGGCACGGTCAAACGGGAGGTCTGCGGAACCCGCCCATGACCGAAGTTGCGTCAAAAATGTGGAAGGCCACATGAACATCTCCTCATGCGTTTGAGGCCCCAGATCTTCAAGCAGCATCCCGCTGCCCAGACACACCTCGCCAAGATCTGAGGTGAGTTTCCTCTTGACCGGCAAAATCGGCTCCTCGGGAAGCTGATCCATTGGGCACCGACCAATGCGCACCAACACAGCTTGAACCCTTGAACCAGCTCTGAGCATCAAGGACCAGCCCGCTTGCACAGAGCCCTCCCACAACTGACATCCACCCAACATTGCCAAATGAAGCAAAAATTATCCACATCTTCAACATTTCAATGAGTTTCTGCTCAATTTCAGCGATTGCAGCCCAAACTGATGCAGAAAACACCGCGCCTGCTCAGTTTCCAAGAATTTCTGCAGCCAGAAGGTGTCCTCTGCCTCCGCCACATCACACCTCAGAAAAAATCACAGAACAAGCCGCAACGCAACAAGCAAATATCGGCACGAACACTGGCCGAACAACTTTCACAGCACTTACAGTCTTTGCCAAGCAAGAACCGAACAACTGCCGAACAATTGCCGAACAACCGCGAACAACTGCCGAACAACTGCCGAACAACTGCCTTGCCTAAACCTCTTATGGCCGAACAATTGTCGAACAACTGCCACAGGAGCGACGATCTCTGGCGAGTCTGCCAAGGTTTTGCCTAATTTTGGCAGCAATGTGACCAGCTTTGGCGCTAAAACACTGAAGACTGGCCTAGTGTGCAGCTTGAGGCAGCAAAACTGCTGTTAAAAAACAGAAATCGCCAAACTTCACTCAGATCCCATGAATTTCATCTGGTTTACCCAAAAACATGCAAAAAAACGCCTAGGCGATAGAAACTAGGAGGCTTCTGCACCCTTCAAGCACTCTGCGAGCAATGTGAGGCCCGAGCAGCGCAAAGGAGACAAAGTCGTGGGCCACAGCGCACCCAAGACCTGGTCAACCACACAACTTCACACAACCTCAAACCCTAACTAAGATCAGTGTGGGCGCTTCTGCAAGATAAGCAAAAAACAATACTGACGCAGAGGAGTTTTTGCTGAGAAGAGGGGGCTAGGACGCACCCGGAACAGCCCTAATTAATAGCCGCCCAATCGATCCCGGAAAAATCTCAAGAACCCATAATAGTGCAGAAAAAACGGCACAAAACATATAGTTTGCGCTGCAAAAAAACTAGCTAGGGCGCACCAGGAACAGCCCCATGGCAATATTGCGTGGCTGGGGATTGTGCGCAACAAAGTCCTGTGTGGGGTTAAGTTAAGAAATCCCAAAACCACGACCTGTTGTAGCGCAGTTCTGACAGTCGATTACAACAAACATATCTAGGATTTTCGGTCTTTTTGCCAAGGGCTAATGACTCAGTCAAGCGCAATCATCAATGCCTCCAGGATCGACTGACCTTCACAGCACGCACATCTGAAGCGAGTCAAACCCTACGCCAACTGCAACTGCAATCGTCAATGATCCACCTCCGCCAGCACCTGAGCCCTGCACCGCCGCACCGCAATTGCCCGTTGCCAGGCAGGTGCCAAACCTAGGCCGGCAAGAGGAGCAAAGTCTGAACAGGAAGAAACGGAATGGCCACAAACTCCAATGCAATCAACAGCGTGTCTTTTCTCCTTGTCTGCCGGGCCAGTCTTGCTGGCTGAAAAAAGGGCAAAGGCTCGCATGGACACACACTTGGCACACAGAAGCACCTTGAAGAGCCTTGACTGTTCAAATCAGCTGCCACCGGCATGTCCAGCTTTGCCATGCTCTGCCACTCTGAAAAAATGGAAGATCTTGCAACGTGATTTGGCCACCTCACAGCCCATTGGCTGTTCAGCCTATCAGGCGTGATGCCTGGCTTGATGGATTGCACGCTCCTTGCCATGTCCTGCTACCTGTTGGGCCGGCCAGCCGCTGGCCCCTAACAGGTGACCAGGGTTTGAAACGCATTTGCGTGCTACTCTGCAACCTTCAATTTGACCCTGGCCCTCAAGATGCAGATGCTAGCCATTCCTACTGCGCCTACCGGCCGGCAGTTGGCTGCGAAGCCGCTGACCAATTCCCTTAGCATCTACAGGCCGGCAGCTGATAACCACAATCAAAACTTACAAACATATTTGCATCTCTGCGCAATTGGCTGCAAGCTGATGCCAGCTATACGAAAGCCTGTGAAACTGCCGACCCATTCCCTAAGCACGTATTGGCTTGCGGCTGCCAGCAAAATGGCTTCTGTTGAATGCTGACTTTCAAAACGCTGACTTCTGCTGGCAGCCTACAGCCTACAGGCAAACTTCCAAAGGCCTGCAGCCCAGGACCAAGGTAACACCTTGCACCTTACCTCGTGCTCCTGAAATTGATTCACCTTGGCCCTTCAAGCTGCGCGCAGCCTGGCTCACTCACTCTCACTGACCAGCTCGGTTGGGCTGCGCAAGTCCTCCCTCATCTCCTCGGCATCAGAGGCGCTCTCCACCTCGCTGTCCACCAGCTCAAAGGCGTTGCGGCACACCAAGCGCCCTGCCAGCGCCAGGCGTTTGGCGCAACTTCTGGCCGTGTTGTCCGTGGAGGTGGGAATCTGGGCCTGGGTGCCAGCAGCAGGCGGTGGCTTGGCCCTCAAGGCCATGCTCTTGAGCTTCAAGCGGGCGGCCCTCTCCCGGATGTCCTTCACGTTGTGAAACATCCTGCCCACTGGCGTGGGACACTGGCAGTGCTGGCACATGGTGTACTGCTTCGTCTTCGGCTTCTGGTTCACCTTCGGCCTCCGGACGGGCTGCGCCTTCCGCTTCTGGACCTTCGGCTTTGTCTTCTTCTCCTGGGTGTTCCGCTCATCAGGCACCGCAATCTCCGCCTCTGACGCCCCCTCCATCTCCACCGAGATTTCCTCGTACTCAGAGTCCTGATCCCATGTGCTTGGGACCTGCACTTTCTGTGAAGGCGCCTGCTGAAATAGGTTCCGCAATGATGGGCTCCATGATGATGGCCTCCATGATGTCTGCCAAGAGGACATGCTGGTGAAAGTGAATCCCCAAAAAAAAGGGGCTTGCGTCGCTGCATGAGAAAAACACCTCCAAGCACACAAACGCATGTGACAATGCCCAAGTCAGAGTGCTGAGGATCAGGCTGCCCAGAGATGAAAAAGCACATGCCCAGCATCGCTGGCAGCCTGGCCTGGATGGAAATGAGCTTGCGGCCAAAAAGAAACACAAATGCACCTGATCTGAGAGTTGCTTGCCTGCGCCTCAGGGAACACAAGCGCAACCTGCACTTCACACAAAGCCCTAACCTAAGGACCGGGCTGCAAGAAGTCGCTGTCGCCAGCTGACAAACAACGAATGATCCTCACGGCGTGAAAGCACACATGGCACTGCGCAATCTGAAATTCACACAGCTGGGTTTTGGGCCGGCAAGAAGACTTCGGACAAGAGAAGGCACCTCAAGGAATGCAAGCGCAAAGACTGATCAATCTGACACTCACAAAGGACGGCGTCCTGAGGGTTGGGCTGCTCACGTCGGACCGTGGCAGGTGGCCAGCCGGTTGCAGGACACACTTGCAGACACAACAAACTCAAGCTGGTCACAAAGCGGCCTGCGTGGGAAAGCGCACGGGAAGGCAACGTCACAGGTGTGCACCTTGAAGCAAACAAACGCTGCATGCGGCATGCGCAAGGCTTTGTTGACACTGACACCTGACAATAAGTTGAGGCTGCAGCTGGCACATACCAAAGCCAGAGGAAGAGTCAGAGTCTGAACTTGAACCACTGCTTTCTGAATTTGGCTGATCTGGCGCCCCATCACGGCGTCACGTTCACTGGCAGGCGACCTGGCCACCTCCCGGCGGAGATCTTGATGCAGGGCCTGCCGGCTGAGGCTTTGCTTTGCGCTTGCAAGTTTTGGTTTTTGGTTCAGCCTTGGCCTTGACAGCCTTACCCTTCGCTGCAACCTTGGCTTTTGCCTTTGCCCGCCGTTCTTCCACCTTTTTTTTCACCCCTTCCACCTTCATGCTCATCATCCGGGATGACAACTGCAGGGGCTGGTGACAAACTCTCCGCCTGGGCATCAAGCACCTCGTGCGGCGGAGCATCCGCAAACCGTGGGTGGAAGCTTGAATGCGTTTTTGCATCAAGAAAGGTGGGGCCCTGAACAAGCCAGTTCTTGATCCTGCGCAGGCAAGCATCACTCTCATCCTCAGTGGAAAAGGTCACAGCCTTTGTGCATCTGGTGGCCGCACTTTTTCGGTGGTAGGGGCATGTGCCCTGCCAAGAAGCTGGCTGCTTCCCTTTTTGCAACTCGGTAGTTTGCCAAACACGGCTTCTGGGCTGGCACTCCTCTCCGGAACCGGCCTTGCAGACGCAGAAGGCTCTGTTGGCTGCAAGATTGCTGGCACTGGCTGTGGCTCTTTTTCTGGATTCAAGGGCACGGGGTCTAGCTTGCTGGCATCATGTGGGGCAATGCCTTAGCCTGGAACATCCTTGCTGCTGCTGCTGTTGGAATTGGAATTGCTGGCAAGTTTCGCAGCTTCATCCTCGTCTGACACACTGCCCCACTCACCAGGGCTGCCTGGCTCAACGCTTGCATCTTCATCAAGCAGCCTTTCCAACCTCGCATCTTGCATGCACAAGAAGGGCCATCACTGGGGCCACATAGGCCTCGTTCTGCCCGTGTGTCCTCCAAGATCTGCCAATGCGAATTGGCTTTGCCAAGCAGCCACTCGTGGCAGCAGCAGCCACTGCCCCAAGCTGAGATGAAATTGCCTGTCTCGTGCAAAGCAAGCAACATCTTGGCGTACACCCACCACAGCGGGTCCTTGAGAGTTGCTGTGATGGTCTTGCAGTCCAACTGGTCATCCTGCTGGGAATCCTGACCATCCTTGCGACCACCTTCCATGAATTTTTGCTCATTCCACACAATGCTCAACGCTCTTTGCTTTGCAATGATCTCAGGCAACGCTAGGACAATTGTGCCCCACCTCCACTTTGCCACGGACACAACAGCTGTCTCAAAAATGGGGGCCAAGGTGTCCTGGAAAGGGCCTCCCAGAATGCAGCACCCGATCACGCGGTTCAGCAAATGCTTGTGGCTCAGAAGGTGGGCCAGGGCTTTGAACCCGGGAAGCCAACCCTTAAAGGATGGTAAATGGTTATCAAGCTCTGACTGAAGGTTGTCACTTGATCAAGGCCTGCCACCATGAGGGAGCGAGCAAACATGTGGTCGGCACCAACCCCGGCACTGCTGTTCACAACAACTGAATCTTCCGAGCAAAATTCATCCGGCTCCAACGGGCGACCGCCCCCGAAAATCCAAGATGGCAAATAGTTGTCCACTGGGCCCCCACACGCATCAGCCAACCCACCTTCTGTGCCCATGTCGGTGGTGAAAGAACAAATTTGGGCAAGCACGGATCGCAAGTGGCTCAGGGAATGGGACTCGTTTAAGAACTTGTGCGCCAACCCCCGGCACTTGTCTTCAAGCGCAGTGCGGCCCGCGCCAAGCCCAACTGGCTGCTGACGGTGCCTGATGATGTTTGCTGCAAGAAAGGCTGACGCCTCTGCGCGGCTTTTGGCAACATCTGCAAGCTTGTCTGTGGCCTGTTCCTTCTCTGCCTGCAAGAACAAATCCTGCGACCGCGCCAGAGTGAGGGCACAATGGAAAGCTTGCAGCAGGCTGTCTGCAGACACGTAGTCGTAGATTGACATCAACCAATCTGTCCCCAGCTGAGGGCTTGAATCTGTAAACACGTAAATTGGGGCCTTGCTTACTGCACATCTCTTGCCACACGTCTCTGTAGTACAAAGCAAAGGCTGAATCAAGGTGGACCTGGGACCTTGAGATCGTGGAACCACTGAAAACTGCACGGGAAGCTGCTTGGGCAACTTCTTGAAACTCATCTGAAAACATCATCTTTCGGAAAGCCTCGCTCGTGGCCTGCATTGTGCTCCTGTTCCGCGCAAACAGTGCTGCCCGAAGTGTGTTAACCATGTGAGAAGCCCTTGCCACACTCTCTGGTCCGTTGGAAGCGCTGTTTGCTCCACCCTGAAGGCATGATGTTAATACACGGATCAAAAAATTCACTGCCTCTGAGTTGAGTGGCGCGACAGCCTGTGGGGCAAATCGCTTGATGTCCTGATACAAGCGCCCAAGTGTGCCCTGAGAAGGCCAGGACAGCGCACACTGCATCCAGGACACAGCTGCACGAACAGCATACTGCAAAGGCACCAACACAGAAGTCCATTGCTGATTCTTCGCCAAAAAACGACACTGGATGGCAGCCACAAAACGGGGATGTTTTGAAGCTGCGCGCGATCAATACCCCGCTCCTCCAAGATGCTGCCAAGCCTATGCTCTGCCCCCCCCCTGGCTGGCGAAATACAACTGCGTCTTGCTCAGCAACTGGCACGTTTGGCTGGAAAAAATGCGGGTTAATCTGACATTTCCTTGCAGAGAGCGAGCAGAAGCAATTGGCACGGGCTGCTTCACATCACAACATCTGTTGCTTCGACACTGAAACATGCCAAAGGCTTGCCATAATACTTCCACAACAGCTGCTCCTCGTCTGTCCATGGGGTGGCCACACCTGCACAAGTACGCCCTGGCCTGGCACGCACCAACGCTTCAAGGACACATTGATCAGGCAGCACCTCCTGTCGGGCCCGCTTCCTGGACAAAGCAAAAACGGATGTGTCCACGCCTTGCTCCTGGGCCACCTCCGTCAAACGACTGCAGAACCAAGCTGGCTGATCAAGGTACACCGGCACACGAGTTTTGTTAGAAGTGCGATGCTTCCTCTGCCCGTCAGGAAACCCTGCAAGAAAGAACATGTTCTGCGCCGCGCCCCTCCATGGCTTGGACAAACTGGAAACAACAAATGCGTGACAAATGGCCAGCGATATCTTTGCTGATGCTGCTGCTGCTGCCGCTGTGTGTCCATGTCCAGCTCAGCTCTGTTTTCTTGATGCTGCCCAGTATCCATGTCGGCCTTTAATTGGTTGGTTGGTTGGTTGGTTGGTTGGTTGGCTGGTTGGTCGGTTGTTTGGGCAACATGTCTGGCAATTGGGCAGTTGGGGCCGCCGGCGCGGCGGGCGCACATTGATTGATTCAAAGTTGGCAGGCAGTAAGATTGAGCCAAAGCTTCTGTTATCTTGTTTCGAAGCTCTGGCTCAATCTAATCATTCGCCGACTGTAAGTCAATCAATTGCCTGAGGCCCTGAGTGCAGCCAGCCCCTTGAATTCCATAGCAGTTTGCAAGCGACAAACAAAGAACAACAGGAAGTAAGAACTGTGACTGGCGACAGGGCCCGAAAACTTTGAGAGCCCCGCGTGGTTGGCAAACACATGCTGAAACTGTTGCAAGCGAAGGCCCAACAGCATGTTCAATGAGAACCGCAAGCCTCAAACGGAAAACAAAAACTTGCGTTTGCGCCTTCTGCAAAGCTTAAGGTTGCAGCAACAAACGGCCTCGATTTGTCTGGTAACAAGCAATCACAACTGGCTCAAACAAATCTAGCGTGACCCGTGCGCCTGTTGCGTTGCAAGATAGTGCCAGCAAGTGAACCGCGGGCCGCAGTTGCTTGATTATCTTGATTGGTTGGCAAGTTGGCAACACGTTGGTTAGTTGGTTGATATGAATGGTTGGTTGAAGGTTGGAAACTGGAAACAGGACGCTGCAGTCTGAATTTAATTTGCCCTGCGCCTGCCCAAACTTCTCACACAGTTGCCATCTCAGAGGCTCAGCCTGACTCAGCCATGGGCCATGCCCACTACACCAAGTTGACACCAAGTTCACCAAGTGCTGTTTTTTCAAAGGGCTCAGGCCCAGGCGGCTTGCAAAATATGGGCGGTGGATGCTGGCTGACGCGGCTGTGATGCTGGGGCGCTCACTCTGCCTACCAAAAATTGTAAAATGCGTTGCGGAAAGCACGCCTAGTTCGCCTAATTAATTACATTACTTATTCAGAGGCTGTAGGCTATGTAGGCGCAGAGAAACACTTAGCACTCTAACTTAGCACGCTCACCCAGTGCAAGTTGCTGCGTAAATTCACATGTTCTCTGCCATCTGCACCTGCTTCTAAGAGTCGCAGGCCTTTCTGGAACCAAATGCCTTGCAACACCCTGTCACCAACTTGACAGGAGGCTTAGGGAAAACTAACACTCTCGAGATCCTCTGGCTTGAGCTGCTGGGCTTTCTCGCCGAGCTCAGAAGCGTCGAAATCGAAGTCAGCATGGAATGCCATCTTCCACGCCTGCCTTGCGAGATCCTGCAGCTGCTCGCGTGCACCCTGACACGGGTCCGTAGCCGAGGAGATCTTTTCTTTCAATGCGGCATACTCTCAAATGGCATCAACCTCCAAAGCATCCAAGGCATTCAAGTAGTCCGGCGCCTCAGCTTGAGTTGCAAGCAGGTCCTCTCTTTCAGCGGCGACAAGGGCAAAGCCTTCGCTCCCGCTCGGGGGCGGCGGTGTCTCCTCCCCTGCGAGGCAGACCGGAGACGGAGCCACGTCACGCGCAGGGCTGCCCACGGCGACTTTGATCGAGCGCAGCGCTGCTGCAGTTTGTTGCTTTGACGGGCTAAGCCGCGCCCCTGCTGGAGCCAAGAAGTGCTGCAAAGGGCCTTGCGCAAGGCAGTCAGCTGCTGGAATGGTCGCACAAGAAAACTCACTCACAATCAAGCTATGCTTCAAACCGACACATGGGAAGCCCGCCAGAAACTGGAAATTCGCACGCAGGTGGCAAGTACTGCGCGCAGGGATACTGCAGCGGCCGTGTCTATGTTGCATTGGTTTCACTATGCGTTTCACATGGACGCCCTTTTTTTTTCGCGGAAACGGCGTCCTTCTAGTGAACGTTTCACGAAAGTCACTCTAGCAGCCTTTCTGTTACGCCTGCGCAAGTCACACCTTAAGTCGCAAACCGGACACAGAAGGTCGGCTGAGCAGACCATCGAGCAGCAGAGCAACATTATGAATCACTACCGCCCGCTCATCAAGAAGTCATCGAAAAGAAACACCATTTGCAAAAAACCAGGCACTGGGCCCAAACGACTTGAAAAGATTCCTGTCCTCCCTGGGACAAAGCGTGCGCTTTACTGCGCCAAATAGAACCCCACTTAAGCACCACTTGCTGCTCAAAACTTTGTGGGGAAGGCTGTTCATTCACTGTCGGAAGCTGCAGCAAGGGCACAGCGGCGATAGCTCCAGACACTGCAAACTCCTGTAGCACAGCTGCAATCATGGCGAAAACGAAGAGATCATCTCGAGATTGGCGTGCGCCAACGTGACGCAACAGACTCCCTGCGCGGCTGCTGCGTAGATCGTGTCTACATGACCACTGATCAACTGAGCTCGCTCCAAAGAGTCTGGACAACATGCTGCGCTGACATCTTCAATGCGAGATCTCTGGCCACATCGCTACAGATTCCAAGGGATGGAGAAAACGCAAAACCGGCTACAAGTGCGGCGCTTGAGGCAAACACGTCTGCCAACTAGCATCAAGTCCGGATCCCGCGACCTTTCTGGAAAGCATCAGCTTGTGTAATCCCCCACCCCCAGATAAAGACAGAGATGCAGCAGGCCAGCCTTTCGTGCCCCATCAGCCTTTCGCTCTCTAACGCTATTCACGTGAAAAAGTTCAAGCGGGCTACACTGCACTTCGCGCCGCTGTCAAGCACCAGTTTGTGGGGCTCAAAGCACGAGCCTCTCACGCCCCACAAAACTGACGCCCGCCAAAGACTGGAAAGCATAGGGAGGTGGAGAGCCATATCACCCGCCCCGAGATGGAAGCAGAGGTATTGCAGGCCAGTCTTTCACGCTTCGCGACGCCGACACGGGGAAGCCCAACTCGCCGATGATGCTCTGGAGCTGAAGCTTATCTGTGGACTCTTCTTTGAGCAGTCATACTAGATGACTTTGTGGGGCTCGAGACGCGTGCCTTTCACGCCCCACAAAAGCGACACCGGGCCCACCAGAGCCTGCAAAGTTGTAGGGGCACGTCGCAGTCAAAGGCATGAGAGCTTATCAGTGGGCTAGGCCGCACTCTTCGAGCCAAGGCGCGCTGTTTAAAAAAAAAAAAACTAGAAAAGTCGAAAAGTCGAAAAGTCAAAACAAAATCAAAAAGTCGAAAAGTCGAAAAGTCGAAAAGTCGAAAAGTCGAAAAGTCAAACCACAGCGGGGGGGGACTACCCGAAAAGTCGAAAAGTCCCCAGAAATTCGAAAAGTCGAAAAGTCGAAAACTCAAAAAGTCGAAAACTCGAACACTTTTTGACTTTTTGACTTTTTGCGAAAAGCTTGGTGTCTTTTCGCTTTGTGCAATGTCCGGCGAGGGGAGCCCTTAGCAAAAAAAGACAGACCCACATCCGACCAAACAAAATCGCATTCCCGAGCCGGGGACCCCAATGCCGAATCTGTGCTTGTTCTCCTGACGCGTGAAGCCATTCAAGCGCTAAGCCCAATCTCTGCTCAAAGGAGCTGCAACTACAAGGTGATCGCCTTTCGGGGCCATGAAAACAACAGGTCGAAACAAGCTTCGGGCAAGCGAGCAGTGAATTCCATTTAAGGCTGTGGCTGTCAAAACCGTTTTGGGATCCCATTTTGGTTGGTAGGTGAATTCACCACCCATTTTAGCCTATTTGAGTGGGGATTGGGACGGGTACGGGCTGTTGACCCATGACCATGTGAGAGGACTCAAATCGCCGGCCGGCGCAGTTCGAACCGAACCGCTCCTCGGTGACCCACTCCCCTGCGCTGCTGCCATCCTCGCTCTCCTTGCTGGTGCTCAGTCAGGAATGAGGGAATGACCCCTACCATCCCTTGTGGCTTCCTTTCAGGGAATCCCCAGGTTCATTGGCACATACCCTACTGAGCACCAGCAGCAGGAAATGTCACCATGACTCTCTGACTCGCAACTTTCGTCTCCGTCTCTGCCACATGCAAAGTTGTTTCCTTTCATGTCACTGCAGCTCTCCTCCCCCTCCTCATCAGCCTGACACGCAGCACTGGCAGGCTTGCAGCCAACTGCAATCAGC
This sequence comes from Effrenium voratum, assembly GCA_963377175.1. Taxonomy (NCBI): domain Eukaryota; class Dinophyceae; order Suessiales; family Symbiodiniaceae; genus Effrenium; species Effrenium voratum. Next base: position 277,195 of record CAUJNA010003414.1, read on the forward strand.
ATAGTATATATAGCTGGATTGATCTTTTCTGGTGTTCAAGCCTGGCCTCGTCTGGAAGCTCTGTGTGTTCCTCCTGCCTTGGCTTGACGAAGCTGGCAAGAAGCGAAAGCCTGGACCTGGCACCTCCTCCAATGCACCAAGCAGCTCAGCCTCGACCAGCTCCGTCCTGAGAAGCGGTGACCCAACGTCAACGCCGGCAAATTTGTCAAAAGCGCGGGGCAAGGTCAAAGCACGGCAGTGCCCAGCCCCGAACTGAACCTCGTTTTCTCCGGTTCGCCCCCTCTCTCTTGGTGCCTAGCGTCGGCGGGCCACCGGTGACATTCGCCTCTACTTTCACCGGCTCGGGCTCTACCTGCTCCGTCCGCCGAGCGCCGCGGCCGCGCTCCACAACTGCCCAACCTGAGCGAACTTGGGGACTGACCAAGGCTGGCGCAACGCAGCCCTCGCCTTCTGAGGCCTCAGATCGCTCTGATCTGCTTGGTCTCTCCGGAGCCCAATCAAAGGGCAAGGAACGGCCTGAGCGCGCCAAGGACGTCTCCCAAGAACATCTCGAGGGAATGGACAGCTTGTTCACTGCAAACGTCAGCTCGAAATGCCTAGTTGTTTACAGCCTAGCAAACGTGGATGCAGCTAGACATTCAAGCCCGCACCAACCCAGCACGTTACACGGGCGATTGGCAATTGGCTCTGCTTGATTGTCAGGACTGTCAGGCAACCGCCTTGAACACCAACAACGCGCTTGATGCATGTGGCAACCAGATCAAACAGTATCGCGTGTCTTTGTTGAGGGCACCCGATTTTCCGGCGAAAAATCAGGTCGTATTGGACGAAGGCGCTGACCAATTAGTTAGGTAAGGAATCTCCGGGATCCGCCGGAAGCTTCTAATTACAGGCCCCCCTCCGTACGACCTTAGGGGGGTGGGGGGGGTGCGTTTCTAAACATGAGGTGGACTTCTGGTGCTTCCAGGCAAACCTAACGGGAAAAACAAAACACACTTTTCCGGACCAAAAAGACGAGCGAGCCATGCCCCCAGGTACTCCTCATCCGAAAACAAATCGGTCCGCTCCGGTCGGCCTTCGCAGGTCGCCCACTGCGCAGGCGTCTCTTTCAGCTGAATGCCCGCCTGCGAACACCCAAGCACCCACCCAAAATCGATGAACCCCCTGGGAGCTTCAGGCCAGGAACGATTCTCCAAGTTGGAGGGGCGGTTCGAGTCGAGCACCCTGCTGTGAACTGATAGCGGGCCTTTTGCAGCACGGAAGGTGGTTTGCAGTATGGGATTGGCGAATCTCAAGTGCTACGCAAGGCCGCTGCAAGTAGCCAGGGCACATCTGCATGTCGTGAAGCCAGAAGCTTGACATGTAGCACTGGCACTCTGCAACCCATGATGTCGTTTTGCAATACTTGGAGGGCTTGGAGAACTCATCTAATGTGTGTAGCATGTGAGATCACAGCATGCAATGAGCCTGCCAAAACTAAGTCGGGCGTGGCTATCAGTGAACTTTTGAGAATCTGCAATACACAATTCGACCAAAATAGGCCACCTCCTCTAAACATTGGTCAACGTTTGAAGTGTGTTCTTGTTCTCTCCATTCACCAGCGTGACTTGCCAGGACTAGACATATAGCCTCGAGTTTCTGCATGTCGAGATTGGTTGCAAGCTGCAAGAGGTTGAAAACGTGCCGCAGCTCCAGATTGACGTGGATCTTGTAACGCAACAGTTCAAGTGGCACAGCCAATGCACCTCAATCTCGGAAAAGACTAAAGGTCCATGGTTATTTCTCCTTTTGTGGGACCAGACCAAAGGGGTGTGCCTTCTTCTTTTAGGGGAGATTTCCGTGTAGCAAAGACTTCGCTGCACCCAGCTCTCCAAAATCCGCTTCTGAGCAGCTCAACGCGCTCCTCCCGGTGGAGCCGCACTGTCAGGGCCTGACAGTCAGTGCCATCCCCCCCTCAAAACCGAGGCCGACACGTGACGCGCTGGTTTTGGCACAACGAAACCGCTCTACTGGTCAGAGCGAGTGACACTGCACTGGAAAAGAAGCAGAATCGCAAACGCAACAAGCAATGTGTGGCAAACCAAGCATTCAGCAGATAGGCATCCAATGCACTCACCCGCACTCAGGTAGGCGCAATCAAGTCCAGGTCATTGGTCGACAGGAAGCCCAGGTCACCTGTTGCCTGCAAAGGGGTGTGGTTGTAAATGCGTTGGACCAAATCCCTCTCCGAATTAGCACAGTGAACACCGCGCTAGTAGTACAAAGTGCAACAGGCAGCGTCAACGCAGAGCTGTTTCTGTTTCGGCTTCGGCTTCGGCTTCGGCTGCATCCAAACCGAACACAAACAACCGAAGTCTGATGGTTCCTGAGAAATCCACTCGCACGGCGCTCGCGAAAAACCATCAAAGCAGCTCCCTAGGCAGGCCTTGGAGAACTGCTTGGCGAAGGCAATGTCCTGCGACATCCAAGACAAGCTGATGCTGTCCTTTTCAGCTTCTCTTGAAACATTCCCCCAAAAAATACCCCTAGTACTAACATACGCTCCCGGGTTGACCGTGCTTTGGGAAGGGAGGGTGTTCAATCAGCAAAACTGGCCTCGCTGTGTACGCGCGGCACACACAGCCTTTAAGGAACCAAACGCTGCTTCGCTGGGATCTGGGATCATTGCTGAGCGGAGTGATTGGAGTCCAGCTGGGCAGTTACGATCGGAAGATTGCGTCATGTTGAACCCAACACTAAAGCAGAAATAAATCTTACGAACAGCGCAGCGCCATCAAACAAGGAGATCAACCATCATTCCGTGGCATTCACGTTTCCGTCATGCCATCAGTTGCTCTCCAGCTGGTGTTTTGGGGGGAATGACCAAAGCAGCATCACCAATACGGTTCGGTAACGGCATCGAGAGCACAAGCTTTTTTGACATCACAAGCTGCTTACTCACACATGGCCTAGCACGAAGAGATGCGGATTGCGAGACATGAATTCGGTGCCGCCTCGTGGCAAGTAACAGTTCTACTGGATGGCACATAACCCGAAGGACGGAGATCTTGCAACACGCCAAAACAAATAATTCCAAAATTTGGAATCACAACGCATTGCACAACTCGGCGACACCAAATGGCATTCAACGTGGATTTGCCACGCGAGATTGCCCTATGGCTGCATGATTCTGCAACGCTTTGTTCAATGATCCTTGCCCAAAGAAGTTTCTCGCCACTTCCAACAAAGACACACGCAAACTCGAAAACGCATCTGCAAGTCGTTCTTGTCATAATCTGCTCCATGCAAAGTTTAGGCCAATCCGTATCGATGTGAAAGTAGGCATCTGCAGAGATGCCCTCAGGATTCGAAGCACCACAGGCGCCCACAGCCTCTTTTGCTTTTCTTCCATGCATTTCGTTGCAAGACGGCTGCCAACTAAGCAAGATGCTTCGGCGCTTGGCTTAGCCTCATACTATCCTTCTCTGTTTTGGAAAGGGTCACCATCAAAATCTGAGTGCCCACAGCCTCTTGGCATTTGTAATTGTATTGGCAGACCGCAATGAGATCCATGTTGCTTCTCCACATCAAGGCCTGAACAGGTCAAGCCGATAGGATTCTTCTGAAGAGATGATTTTTGCAAGCGTGCAAGCGAGCGGCAAGCACAATGGGGCATGCAAGAATGAAGCTACACAGCTTGCTGTGGGGATTTCCGCGTTCGCCTCATCATGGGATCTGGTGCCATGGAGCGCTCAGGCCCTCTTTCTCGGTCTCGAATGCGGGGAGTATGATGGACAGCTGGCAACAGCTCAATGACCACACAAAGCTGGAACCTTTCTCGTTGTGTCAACCCAGGCTAAAGCTGAGTGCCAGCAAATATCAGCAAACCATGCCTATTCCAGATCAGGCTGTCCCTTTGTATACTCGCGAAGGAGTTGATGTTTATTCTCCGAGACTGTGCGAGAAGCATCATCGAACAAGATAAACTTTGCTTGGGAAGCAACGGCTATCCCGTTGGTTGATTTGTTGATTAGTTGCATCTGCACAGATCAAATTTGCTGCCTCAGCCAGTCAATGCTGAAGCGCAGCTTCGAACTCAATTCGGAGCGAAATTGCCACACTGCACATTTGTTGCAGAATTAACGCAGCAAACTCCTCCAATGTTCACGGTTTAAGCCTTCAAAAAAACATTGGCCACGGCAAATTCAAATCTCACAGCGCGCACCGCCTCTTCTGAGTAAAAAGTCAGTGTGTAAATGCGCCCGTGTTTGCATGCGCAATAGGATCAAGCGTGCGTGCGACCACGCGCATGTGCCCGCACGTGAATGGCCGCGTAGTCACGCATGCGCACGTATGCACTCTGTTGCATTTCATTTGCGTGTGTGCGTGCGTGTGCGAGTGCGTGTGTGCGTGTGTGCGTGTGTGCGTGCGTGTGCGTGTGTGCGTGTGTGCGTGTGTGCGTGTGTGCGCGCGTGTGCGTGTGCGTGTGCGTGTGCGTGCGCGTGCGCGTGCGCGTGCGCGTGCGCGTGCGCGTGCGCGTGCGTGTGCGTGCGTGTGCGTGCGTGTGCGTGTGCGTGTGCGTGTGCGTGTGCGTGTGCGTGTGCGTGTGCGCGTGTGCGTGTGCGTGTGCGTGTGCGTGTGCGTGTGCGTGTGCGTGTGCGTGTGCGTGTGCGTGTGCGTGTGCGTGTGCGTGTGCGTGTGCGTGTGCGTGTGTGTGTGTGTGTGCGTGTGTGCGTGTGTGTGCGTGTGCGCATGTGCGCGTGTGTGCGTGTGTGCGTGCGTGCAGTGTGTGCGTGTGTGTGCGTGGGCGCGCACGCGCACGCGCACGCGCACGCGCACGCGCACCGCACGCGCACGCGCACGCGCACGCGCACTGCGGCGCGGCGCGCGCGGGTGGCGCGCGCGTGCGCGTGCGTGCTGCGTGCGTGCGTGCGTGCGTGCGTGCGTGCGTGTGTGTGTGTGTGTGTGTGTGTGTGTGTGCGTGCGTGCTTGTGTGTGTGTGTGTGTGTGTGCATGCGTAAGTGCGTGTGCGCGTGTGCGCGTGTGTGTGTGCGTGTGTGCATGTGTGCGTGTGTGCATGTGTGCGTGTGTGCGTGCGCGCGTTTGTGCGCGCGTTTGTGCGCGCGTGTGGGCGCGTGTGGGCGTGTGTGGGCGTGTGTGGGCGTGTGTGGGCGTGTGTGGGCGTGTGTGCGCGTGTGTGCGCGTGTGTGAGCGTGTGCGCGTGTGCGCGTGTGCGCGTGCGCGCGTGCGCGCGTGTGCGCGTGTGTGCGCGCGCGTGCGCGCAGTGCGCTGTGTGCGCGCGCGTGCGCGCAGCGCGCGGCGCGCGGGCGCGCGGCGTGCGCGTGCGCGTGCGTGCGCGCGTACGCAGCGGCGCGGGCGCGCGCGGGCGTGTGCTGCGCGTGCGCGTGCGCGTGCGCGGGGCGCGGCGGGTGCGGGTGCGGGTGCGGGCGCGGGTGCGGGTGCGGGCGCGGGTGCGGGCGCAGGTGGGGGTGCGGGTGCGGGTGCGGGTGCGGGTGCGGGTGCGTGCGTGCGTGGGTGCGTGGGTGCGTGGGTGCGTGGGTGCGTTGGTGCGTGGGTGCAGGTGGGTGTGGGTGTGGGGTGTGGGTGTGGGTGGGTGTGGTGTGTGTGTGTGGGTGTGGGAGGTGTGGGTGTGGGTGTGGTGTGTGGGTGTGGGTGTGGGTGTGGGTGTGTGTGTGTCTGTGTGGTGTGGGTGTGTGTGTGTGTGGTGTGTGTGTCTGTGTCTGTGTCTGTGTCTGTGTCTGTGTCTGTGTCTGTGTCTGTGTCTGTGTCTGTGTCTGTGTCTGTGTCTGTGTCTGTGTTTGTGTTTGTGTTTGTGTTTGTGTTTGTGTTTGTGTGTCTGTGTGTTTGTGTTTGTGTTTGTGTTTGTGTTTGTGCCTGTGTTTGTGTGTGTGTGTGTTTGTGTTTGTGTCTGTGTTTGTGTTTGTGTTTGTGTTTGTGTTTGTGATTGTGTTCGTGTTTGTGTTTGTGTTGGTGTTTGTGTGTTTGTGTGTGTGTGTGTCCATGTGCACGTGCGTCTGTGTTTGTGTTTGTGTTTGTGTTTGTGATTGTGTTTGCGTTCGTGTTTGTGTTTGTGTTTTTGTGTGTGTGTGTGTGTCCATGTGCACGTGCGTCAGCGCGTTCCTGTGTCCGTGTGTCCGCGTGTGCATGTGGGTTTGGGTGGGTTGAGTACTCAAATGAGTGCATGTGTGCCTGCGTGTGGGTGTGTGTGATCACATCTACCAGTCTCAAGAACAATTGCAAGCTACGAGCATGATTTACGACAACAGGCAGGGCACGCTTGTGAAATTGCCAGTGTTCAGCCCACATTACAAGCACCATTGCCAGAACAAAGCCAACTCTGCCACTGAATATGAAAGCGTCGTCATCTTGGTCCTTATGCCCTTGGTGCTCTCGCGAATAACACGGTAGCGGCTCATTGGCTCCTCCGCTTTGGCTCAACCATCCCATTGGGACGAATGTGAAGCCCGCGGAACTCCGAACGCAGCGAAGCTATGAGAATTGTGAGCAGTTGTGCGAACTGCGTGCCGGCAAGTGGATCACACCTGCCGTATCAGGAGCTTCAAGCTTCAAGCTCCAAGCTTCCTTCAGCACAGGACTTGGATGAAACTGTTCAAGCCAAAGCCATGATGCGGCCAGAGTTGTGATCCTGCCGCTGGTCAAGTATTCTGGATTTGGCCAACTTTGTTGGCCACAAATGGCCTGATCCTGGGAGCCCTCAGGTGACAAACCCAGTTGGTGAGCTAGCTTGACATGGCCTTGTCCCAAAAGGCGTGAGTTCACAACTCACAAAGGAACACGATCACGTGCGTTTTTTTGCCACCTGAGGCATCTAAAGCTGCTAAAGTTGTGGGAGCTGCCATTGGCCGAAGACCTTGCCAGGCCTGGCATCAAGGGTTGCATATGCTCGGACCAACCAAGCTCCACCGCCGTCTGATGTTGAGAGCAGGCCCGGCTGCTAACGTCCACTTCAAGATTACAAGACATAGTAGGGAGCAAGACTTCCATCAACCAATGCGCATCTGCTGAAAACACATGCAAATAGTACAAAAATCAATGTGGAATCCTGCGGGTGAACAGGCGACATGCCTAGCGACAGGTCAGCTCATGTAGTCTGCTCTAGAAATGATTCCCAGACATCCCCTGGGGTGTCTGAGGTCCTTGGGCCGTCCCCCAAAGCTCCCCCAAAGCTCGCCTTGCCCGTGCCAGACTCTGCCCGAACCCGAACCCCTCAAGATTTGGGACCTCTGGCTACAGAAATGGCACATGGCAAATCTTGGTCAATGCGTGGGACCAGCGGTTCCTTCACATGGCCAGGGGTCAACACCCAAATCGTAGTCAACATCGATTCAATCCAACCACTAAAATAGGAAACCTAAAATGGGTGGTGAATTCACCGACCAACCAAAATGGGATCCCAAAACGGTTTTGACCCACAGCCACATCGCTCAGTGCCGCCTGGAGCAAGCTGCAGCTTCCAGCGCTGAAAGCAGAGTGTCGCGGGCCGGCCTCGCAGCGGGATGGGCGGATGGGCGGATGGGCAGATGGGCGGATGGGGAGATGGGCGGATGGGCGGATGGGCGGATGGGCGCGTGAGGGGCATCTTGGTTCACAGGGTGTCGTTCCTTAAAGCATTCTCAAAGAAATGTCATTGCCATGGGCCGGCTTGGGGCTTCGGGCTGTTCTTCTTGTTGGTTTAGCTCGTGGGGCGTCGGAACCGTTGGTCTTCATGAGCAAAACAGCGTAACAATGGGAATCGAGTATTGACCATCAGCATTATGGGCCTAGGGCGGCATTTGAGAGAGGGGTGTGTGTGTGTGTGTCTTAAACAAATTCACTGCGCAAAAGCCGATTCAGTCGAAAAAGGGGGTTCCCAAAGTCTGCAGGCGCCTCAATATGCTCAGCTCTGCAGACGCAAAGAATCCGGGCAGTCGCCAACTGCAAATGGGCTGTCATTGAAAACAGACGCCGAAGCAAACCGCTGTTTTGTTGGCCGCCCACAAGCCCTTTTCGTCGTTGAGGACAAGGCATCCCTGAATACTACAAAACAAGTTGAACATGGTCAGCTCCGAGCTTAACGTGAATTCACTGGGGTGCTTCAGGATCTTTAATACAGCCCGCCTCAATAACACCTTTTCAAAAAGTTCGCCGAATGGTGCTGAAAGTTACCAGAGTTGGGCATTATAACAGAATTTGGCACGAGAGTGTTCAAAACCGGACCAGCATGCTGACGCATGGAGTCACGATCTTCGGGTTACGTCCACCAGTCTTCAGCGAAGCATTGAAATTCGTACCGAGAAAAAAAGGAAGAAGCAGGCATCCAAATGGCACCAAGGCCCTGGCACGTGCCGCGATTGTCCGAGACGCAAGCCTCGGCAAAAAAAGACATGGAGCAGAAAGGTGGAGTCACCTGAATTTCTAGCTGAGAAAAGTAATACCTAGGGAGACCAGGGGGGGAGGGGGAATTCAAAGGGCAGCTAAATGGCCTGTCTTCCAAAACCCCACTCTGCATAGGAAGCCCCAACCCTTTAGACCTAGCGGAGAGAACCGGAAGGCAAAAAAAAAACCGCCAGACCCTGCCACATCTCACTGGCAGAGGAGCTGGAACCGGAAAAGAAAAAGGCCACCTGCCAGGCCACGTACATCTTTGCAAGCACTCTGCAATGCCAAGCTGATGCGAAGCTCGCGGCAACCCGCGAGCTATGCCAAGCTGTGCTGCCCAGTATAACACAACACGGTACGCGGGTTAAAAAGACGGGCCCTGGTGTTTCGTGTGTTCGCCAAGGCTCCAGTGGGCTTGGTACATGCAAGCTTCGCAACTAGCCCGCAGACCTGCAGTCAACACATGATTTCATCCCAAAATGCTGCGCAGAAAGCTACTTCGCTTTGGGACTGTCAGCTTCAATCGCCATGCTGCTTCGCCTGTCCGCACGCTTCACGCAAGAACTTTCTTCCTGAGTGAATGTTCAGGGATATCCGCCGATCCCGCTGGAAAACCACATGGCCAAGCACATGGCTCTCTTTGTGCAGTGTCCTCGCACTTTGACCAATGTGAAAGGACTAAATACTAGCATTCCTGACTGGAGCCCAAGGCTCTGTGAAGTTTTGAGCTGATGACATACTGCACGGTGCTGAAGGGGCGCGCTAGAACCCAAAGGTGAACTGAAAGCAATGGTATCGGGCAAGCTACAAATTCCTTCAAGCTCATGTGGCCAGTGAACATCCCAATCCCCACTAAAATAGGTTCTAAAATGGGTGGTGCGCCTACCCCAAAAATGGTACCATTGGTTTTGACCCACAGCCATGTCTGCCCTCTGGCTTTGGAAAGATCAAATGACCTGAGCAAGAGCTTGTGCCATGCAGTCCACGGCGAGGTTCCAACCGACCCCGACAAAAGACGTGTCCAATCGGCCACGGGTCGGGACCCGGGCATTGCTCGACGATCGTCCTCAAGCCGCTTTGCTGGTACCTGAGAACAGGGCTGCCACCAAACACGTCCCAGCTATTCCAGCTATTCCGATGCGAATCGAACCCCGAACCGACTGCAAGGTGCTGAAGCAGCTTGGTTGGACTCAATGATTCAGTCCGAGCAGCTGAGACATATCCACCTGATTAGGATGCTGCGAGTCCTGTGACCGGGCTCAGGTCTGAAAGACCAAGGGGCATGGCCTTTTCACACCAACGCGGGAAGCCCGTGAAGCAGAACACAGCGACGTCTGCCCCTCCTGGATGAAGATGGGCACCATGTCACCTCCGGTGTCCTGCAGAACGCGACAAGCCAATCTCAGTGTGGCTCACCCCAAACACCTGCAGGTAGCTAAGGAGTCGATGGCCCCAGGCTCTCCTTCAACCCCAGGCAATAGAGCAGCAGGCCGACGCGGTATGAAGTGACATCCCTCAGCGGATTTGAGGCCAGTTCGCAGCGATTGGATCCCAAGTGCGCTCAAGCGCCATGGCAGCCGTGAAGCTCAAGGAGAATATGAAGCCCAAGGTGTCTCCGTGCGTCTGGGTGTCTGACTGTCTGAGTGTAAGTGTGCCTGCGTGTCCGGGTTACGCCTCTGTGTGTGTGTGCACCTATCTGTCAAAGGCCCTGGCCAAACGTTACTGTGCTCCACTGGCACATCCTGCACCTGTCATGGCGCACATCTGGGTCAAAAGCCAAATCGTACCCCCAGTGAACATCCGATTCAATCCAACCACTAAAATAGGCTTGAAAATGGGTGGTGAATTCACCTACCAATCAAAAATAGGATCCCATCACGGTTTTGACAACCACAGCCATCTCACAGCCAAGCAAAAACCGGCCATCGTGTTTTTGTTACCGTGTGCTTCCCTTTTGCCTCCTCCGGCGACATCCACTTCATGGTCATCGCCATCTTGCGCCTCGGCTTTCCCACTCCCGACTTGCACATGTTTGCGGCATGTCAATCAGCCAGCTTCCTGCAGAACAATCAGACATATCAGACCTTTTCCATCGCCACCTCGAGCAGAAGCAAGCATGCGGTCAGACGACACAGCCATCTTGGTGACTAGGCGCGCGCAACAAAATCGAAGTGAGCACGTAGACACAATACAGGAAACAACGCTCAAATGCACAAACTGTTCAGGAAACATGTTGATTAAATGTTGCGACAGCGCGAGAATTCGTGTACACAGGGAACTTTGCATTCATGTTTGGGCATGTATTTGTCAGCCAAGCCAAGCTGGCGAGAGTTTCGCACCACAGCTGGCGCTTGCACATCAATGTTTATGTCTGTGGCAGACATGTGCGGCCACTTGAGGAAACAGCCCTGTCACAAGAGGCACGGCGCGGCCTTCCTAGTCATGGGCGACTAGTTCATCAAGAACGAGCCATTTTCTTGGCCGCTGCAGAGGCCCGTTCCAAGGACTCGACCAGGTCTGAGGCTTCCCAGTGTTCACCGGGGCAAGCACCAAGGCCGACCTGAAGTCAGCGCTGGGAACCAAAGAATACGATGTGCTTGGCGCATCTTGTGGCTGCAAAATCTGTCCTGGCATGGTACAAAGCCCAAACCCTTGCACGCTGGCGATTAATCATGGGGTTGGGGAATTGGTCAGAACGTGGCGACAGTCGCCCCGTGCACAACAAATCTGCTGCGCATAGGATAGAATACCTGCGCGTTCATTAAAAACAAACTGGACCTGCGTGCTGCCCCCCCCCCCAAGCTTCTCACTTTGTTAAGGCCAAAGAGAACATGTTAGGCGCCGCGCTCAGCTGCATCAATGAAAATCTTGATGGGCATGATGCTGCCTTGGGATTGTCGCAAACTCAACAGCAGTTCTGGGTAGTCCGCCAACATGCGCTTCCATCACACCACGACAAAATGCCACCAAGCCCACAGCCAACGATTTGCGCTGGAGAGACGCCGCCACTCTGCAGCATGGCCTCGCATCCGTGAGGTCATTCAGGAAGCTGGGCCCCAGTTACTTCGTTACCTTCGCAGCGTTGAGACATCTGCCTCATGGAGATATAAGAAGAACGCGTTTGCCTGCCATTGAAAAACTGCACAAGAAGTCCGCAGGAGTGGGGTGCTCAAGAGTTGCAATATCTTAACTGGCTGTATTGGTTCCGATTGCCTGCTTTCACATTGTGAAGAGATTCGGAAATTCACTGAAAGCGAACTCCAAACCGGCCTTCAACTACCCTAAACCAACCCTACTTCAACTTTACAACCACCCTAACCCCAAAACTATCCTGAGCAAATTGTTCTAGCTGAACCGACCGCGGAATCTGCCACCAGCAACCAGCCCCACAGGCAAACACCAAGTTGCAAGGCCTTCGCGTTGCTCCACAATCAAAACATGTTCCTAAAATTATATTCCCGAAACCATGCAAAGGGCTCACCCACCCGGGTTTTGGTTGTGGCTCAGGGTGGGTTTCTCGTGCTCAGGATTCAGGTGGTACTACAGCAATCTGAATGCAAGCGTTTGGACTCAACGCCGTCTTTGTTTGATCGCCGAAAAAGACGGTTTGCGGGGTGGAGAGTACAGAGTGGATGTAGGGTTTAAGAATCAGAATGATGAATTTAAAGTAGTCAAGAACAGAAGTATTGGTCAAATCTCCCCGGCTCTGCCGGACATTGGCTTTCGCTACACATCTTCCGCGCCCAAATCATTCTTCGCAACGGCCGTTTGCGAGGCGTCGCCGCTCTCGCACCCTCTCGCACCCTCTCGCACCCCTGCCTCTACTCCTCGAATCACGTCGATGGCGATCAAGGCAGACCGCTGCTGCGAAATGCTCCGAACGTTCCGTACCTGGCAAGGCCCGTGCCTGAGACATGGGTGTGGGTCAAGATTGAACCACTCGGGGACCGCAGGTTTTAGTCCATGTTTCCATTTACCAAGGTCCCATGTTGGCTACCTATTTTTGACCCACAGCCACATCCTGACTTCCTGACTTCAACACGACGCGCCGGCCTGGGGGGGCTAGCTGCACACTGTGAATGGACGAAATCCACTTAGGCACCACGAAATGAAACCATGGTTGAAACTATTGGTTGTTGGTAGTTACAGGGGAATCATCAGTAACCAGGGTTTTGTGGGCGGTGCAGGATTTCGTCCATCCACAGTGCGTCCATCAGCACAATTTGCCAAGGTTCAGCTGCCAGCGCACAAGCTGCTGCACAAGGAACCAGGAACCATGAAAGGTCTGGCACTGCGCGGTTGATTGACTCTAGTTGGACCAGCCAACACTGGTGGGCCTTCTGCGACGTGACATACTCCATCAAGTTGCCTCGAAAGAGGCAATAGCTCGTAAGCACATCAACAGCTTCTCTCTATCCTTCCAAACGGGTTTGTGATTTTGAGGGTACCGTTTGTTGGGCGGTTTTAAAGGGAAACCAAAAGGAAAGCCACATACTGACATGTTGATCATTGATTTATTGTGGTTTTTTGGGGGGTCCCCTAGTTTGACATATTGTATATATATATATATATATAATTATATATTGCATATATATATATATATAATATGTACTTGTACATATATATATATATATATATATATATATGTATATAATTATATATATATAATTATATATATATTACGTGCACAAGGACGGCACTTGCACGAAACCCGAGCTTCACTGCTCTTGCACCTCGCATGCCGAGGAGCTTCATTACTGGGTGCCCATACCGAAGCGGCAGTGAGGGTAGGCGAGGTATCGACGCCTCAGCTCCACAGCGGCCCCGGTTCAAAACCATAGGGCCTTCCATTTGCGAACGGAAGAGAAGGGGGGCCCGTTTTTTTTGTGGTGTTTTTTTCCTTTCTCCGCTTCTTTGGGGGACCCCCAAAAAAAAAGCCGGAGATTCTAGGGGTACCTGCCCCATGTCCATTTCCAGGGATCCGGATCTTTGCCGAAAACCGTCAAAAACCCAGGGGAAACAGCGATCGGTTTTTGAAAAGAACGATGGTTGAAAAGAATTTTGGATGAAAAGGCGGCGCAACCTCTGGCCATGGGTCACAATCTAAAGCCCGTAGCCCCAGTGAACATCCCATTCAATCCAACCACTAAAATCGGTTTGAAAATGGGTGGTGCACCTACCCCAAAATGATACCATTGGTTTTGACAACCACAGCCACCGAACAGCATGCCTGAATCTGAATCTGTTCTGGGCTGCCAAAATCTGAAACCGGTCCGCCGAGCATCTTCTTCGCTGTATCGTCGAGCGCTGGCTGGCGTTCTGTCCCCTCACACATATATATATATATATATATATGGTACCCCCCCCCCCCCAAAACCCAGGGTAATACTAGGGGAATGCCTTCAGTATTGCCCTAGTATTCCTTAAATATTCTCTTGGTATACCCCTAGTAGTCTCTCAGCATTTTCATAGTATTCTCCTAGTGTTCACCTTTATTATTGCCCTAGTATTCCCTGAGTATTTCCTTAGTACTGCCCTATGATTGCCCTAGTATTCCCATATTATTGCACTAGTATTCAGTTAATTTAGTAGTCTCTTGGTATACCCATAGTAATTCCTCACTACCCCATAGTATTCCCTTGCTATTTCCCCTAGTAAAGGGATGGAATTACTAGGGGAATACCTTGAGTATTGCCCTGGTATTCCTTAAGTATTCTGTTGGTATACCCCTAGTTTTCTCTCAGTATTCTCCTAGAATTCTTCCGGTATTCACCTATAAATATTTTCCTAGTACTTCCCTAGTAGTGCCCTAGTATTGCCCTAGTCAGGAAGCCTGAGAGAAGTCAGACAGATTGAGCTTGAGAGTATACCCCTAGTATTCCCTCAGTACTCCGGCGTATTATCCCAGTATTCACCTTTAATATTGCCCTCGTATTCCCTGAGTATGTACCTAGTATTGCCCTAGTATTCCCCTAGTATTGCGCTAGAGTTCCTTTAGTATCTCTTGGTATACCCCTAGCTAGTGTTCCCTAAATATTTCACTAGTCAGGGAAGGGAAATATTAGGGGAATACCTTCAGTACTATCTAACTAACTAGGCAGCTAAATAGATAACTAACTGATTAGCCAATTAACTAGCTAACTGGCTTCAGAGCTCATTCATTACAACTATTTAACTGACTAATTAGCTGACTTGCTCACTGGTTGTTTGACTAACTAATTGAACTTGCCTTGAACTTGAACAATATGCGTTTCGCAGAGGCGAAAATATCTCAAAAGTAGCATTTTCCCTAGTGATTTTGGCAATTGTCCAGGTTCAAAACCTGGGTTTTGGGGGGGGGAGTTGCTATATGGTACCCCCCCCAAAACCCAGGGTAATACTAGGGGAATGCCTTCAGTATTGCCCTAGTATTCCTTAAATATTCTCTTGGTATACGAAGGTCTGGCGAGGCAAGTGCTCTGTCATTGAAGCCATCAGTTCCAAGGCGTGTAGATGTGGGCTGGCAAAAGATCATGCAATGATTCGCAGAACTGCATTGGCACGTGAATGTAAATGTTCCAATGACTCTGAGGAGACAAAGAGAACCATTTGCAATGGGGAGCGTCCCCTCATGGAGGGTGGGTGATTGAAATGTAACAATTGGAACCCCAACAGCCACAGCTCTCCGAGAATTACGATCGCGCGCGCGCGTGGGCAGGCACGGCGAAACGCATTTCTTTGCTTCAAGACTCCCAAAAACACAAACTGACACTTTTCCCGTGGCTCCAAATCCTGAGCTGTAACCACATGGGGTTTGAAAAGACATGTTTTGTGCGAGATGCTTTGTGATTCTATTGTGTTATGTGCTTGTTGTTTTTTGACAACTCAATATGTCTTGCATGTTTTGAAGAAAAAAAGTGACAAAAACACTTAAATGTCAGGCATGCCTCCAAATCCTTAGTCGTTCTCACATATGGTCTGCCATGGTTTGGAAAAAGTGAGGATCTGTCCGTGTTTTTTGGAATAGGAACTCCTTCCACAGGAGTTTGATGAACACCCAATTAGAACATACATCACTTGTAATAACGATCCAAGTAGAATGTCTATTTTGAGCTGAAGCTTAAACAGGATGTCCTTTCCAAATAGGGTTTGAATTGAATTTTGACTGGAATTCAATGAAGCAAGGAAGTCTGGGCCTGAAAACGAGCGAAAAGCCAATAGAAACCCAAAAGGAAATTGCAATTTCAGCTCTATCAATGTAAAATAAACATCTAGTTGAGTTTGTTCCTCTTGTATTTAAATGCTGGTTAAATATTAATCGAATCCTAGTTGGAAAGGAGCTTCTTGCTAGATTCTACTTCGAAGTAGAAATTCTGGTTGAACCATAACTGGATTTCTAGACTTTAAGCGTTGAATCAAAACCTTGCATCCGAATAGAACAATGCATTTTCCTGGCGTTTCTATCGGTGGGTGGATAAACATACAAAAAAACAGCTTTGAGACAGAGCGAGAATGGCTTGGGCTTCAGGCTGCCTTTGACAGGCCTTGCGCAGAGCCTATGTGTCCATGTTGGCTGAGTTGGGGTCCTATTTTGTTGTATATGTTGCTATGTGTTTATTCTATCTTATATTTCATTTACTTACTTCTTCTTGTTTGAGAAGGAGCTCGAGGTGTTCTTGCATTGTTGTTGGACAAGTGCTAGAACTCTAAGAAACCCAACAAATCCCAACGTACAAAACAAACACAGACCTCATGGGCCCTTCTGTTGCAACAAGGCGTAAGGCTTGCGACTGCCTGCCCCCCACCCCCCCCATCGATGCAAGGTTGGGATCCCGCGCGAGTCCATGCCCTCAAGCGGCCTCGGGTGAGATTCTGAGATGACATGGGCGTTTCTCAAAATTGGAGACCCCTCCTGGTAGGCGATGTCCTTTTTGGTTTCCTTTTAGATTGTTCCAACAAGGAGTCTGATTCCCATTTGAGACAAAACAAAAAACATGCTTTGCCCTGGCAAGGTCAGATTGATCAAGAATGCTAGCACTGCAAACCACAGGTTGGCGACGTGCACGAAACACTTTGCTTCAACAATCGGAGACTCGAATGCCCAAGTCTCCAATCAGGCTGAGCGCTCTGCGAGTCGGCAATCACCTCAGTCTCTTGCAAGTGAACCCAAGTGACAACACGTTAACACCCATCCGCCAATCGCTGCCAAGGAACGCATGTCAATTGGACTCCGAAGCATGTAGGAAGCATACGCACCCAAAAGAAAACACACATACAGACACACACACACACATACACATACACATACACAAACACAAACACAAATACACAAACACAAACACAAACACACAAACACAAACACAAACACACAAACACAAACACAAACACACAAACACAAACACAAACACAAACACAAACACACACACACACACACACACACACACACAAACACAAACACATACACATACACATACACATACACATACACATACACATACACAGACATACACATACACATACACATACACATACACATACACACACACACACACACACACACACACACACACACACACACACACACACACACACAGACGTCGCTTGGATCGGCGCCCTCGGTCTTCCAGCCGAGGCGATCGATTTGGTGCTCAGGGCTCTGGCTGCAACCGGCTGCAGCACATTGGGGCACTCGAGAAAAGGCTTCCTCGGGATCGGAACATCCCCCACGCCCCGCGCAAGCCCGGAAGTTCTCCCAAAGCTGTTACGCCAGACTCGAGATGGCCATCATCGCCGGGAAATCAAGACCTTTGGTCTGATCAGCTTCAACGCGCAATTTGACCCTTGCCTCCGCGTGGCCTTGGCCATGCTCAACTCGGAAGGTGACGGAAGACCGCTTCAATATGGGGCAATGTGAACACGTAAGGCACAAATTTCACAAGCCAACCGACACCTCAAGCCATCCTCTTCCTTTTGTTTGGTCTCAATCTCCTTTTCACCTTTCGCATTTTGCAACGGCGAAGCTGGACGTAAGCTTTTGCTGCGTCTGAGTTACAAGGCAGTCGCAAGCCGTGGCACCTCTCGGCCAAGCTCTCGCTAGGCTCCCCGGCCACGAGGCCCCGCACTCCAGGGCGCGCAGCACCACGCGCACGTCGAACCTCGGAGCTGTCTGAAACGGCCATGGGTCAACATCCAAAGCCAGTAGCCCCAGTGAACATCCGATTCAATCCAACCAGTAAAATAGGTTCTAAAATGGGTGGTGCACCTACCCCGAAATGGGATCCCACTGGTTTTGACCCACCCAAACTCCTCTTGGCACCTGGCTGCTTTTTCTCCGCCACAGCGGATCGCTCACCGCAGGTCACAAGAGTCAGAAGCAAAACCCGGTACTAGTTGTTTTAGACCCAGAACCATGCTTCAAGAATTATGAAGGCGGAGATCCGCAGCTATTTCTGGTGGGGATTGTACCTAGCCTTCACTTACCCGGGTTTTGCTTGTGGCTCTCCTGACCAGGGCCGGCCCTGTGAGGCACCCCGCATTCCGTGCCGAAGACGCAGTGGCTGCGGTCTGCATTTGGAGCCTCAGAACATCGGCGGCCATGCCATGTTGCTCGGGCCTAGCATGCATATCATGAATTGATATTGGCAGAAGGCGTTTTGAAAAAACACAAGAATACCTGCAAACTGAACAAGTACAAAAACCGCTGACATTGTGAATCCCACCTAGCCACTTGCAAGCGGCAAGCCAGTTTTTCTGCGATTGTTTAAATCTGCTTCAGGCTAACATGACTGCCTGTCTCACGGTGCGATTTCGCGAATTCCCGAAGTCGCCTGCCGCTTTCATGTAGAGGCTGCCAGATTCCACCGGGATCTCCAGGCCAAGCGGTTCCTGGAACCGGCAGTCACAAAAAAAAAAAAAAAAGTTTATGGAGGGCCCTCCGGACATTGTTTGGGGATTTATGCGCATGTTCATACTTTGAGCCGGCCGTGCTCTGAATCTAGACTTTGTTCAGGTGTCCGTGATATATTGCTGAGCAGCATTCGGGCAGAGTGAAATGCGTCATGCTGTGGATGATCCGGCCCGTGCAGGTGCAAATTACATCGCATATGCATGTGTGTTTGTCTGTGCTTTCTATCCCTCACACGCCGCTTTGACTGACTGACCTGGCAGAGTCAACAAAAAAAAAACAAATAAGCGTAACATCACATGGAAGCGTTGGAGGGGCCTTGTGGGAGCCAAATGGACACGTGCTCATTTGGACTGCCTCAGGGCATCGGTCTGGCCTTGTTCTAGACCTTTTAGCTTGGGCCCAAACTTGGACAAAAATAGCCAGGGAGCTAAGCTGTGGCCAGCATTGGGACCGCTTCATCTGCAGTGAGTCTGGACATGCCCTGCTTTGGGTGTTCCTACCTCGTTCTGCACCTGATTCAGTATGTTGCTCCAAAGATGCTTATGCCCGGCCTCTACTATAGTCCTCTGTAAAGAAAGGCGGTCGCTCCGTTGTCATGCATAGAGTCGGGCAAGGTTTCACAGAACTCCTGGACACTTTGGCGTGGGCGGCAGGTGCATTGGGCCACTGCATTGCAACAAGCTTGTGGTTTGTGTTTTTCTCCCTGGGGCGGTGCTCGGGCACGTTTGTTGCCAAAGAGGCTGTGTATTGGGTGTGTTACTCTTCTTACTTCACACGAAACTGAGCAGGTTGTTTGACGGCTCGACATTTTTGCCGTACCAACGCGACCCAACAAAGAAGCACCACGAAAACACCTCCAGGTGGAAAGCCCTGATCCACCGACTGCTGAATTGCGCTCTGCGACACATTTGGTCAGTGGGCCTTCAACTTCCGCATCCCAAACCCGCAGCCTGTCTGTTCTGGATCACCCTGCCTGCCTCCTCCTCCGTGAGGCAGGACGCGGGCCTATGCAAAGCGAATCGGCGGATTGTTTGAGGGGCGGGTTGCTTGAGGCGGTTTCTCCGGCACCGGAAAAGCCGCGGCAACCACGCATGCTGTGTGCCAGCAACTAGGCTCCAGTATGGCTTGCATGCGTTTCGTGCCATCTGGGATCCCTTCCATCTTAGAGCTGGCGGCCATGGCCTAGTCAACCTTGAAAGCAAGCACATGTGCATGCTCCCTTCGTTGTCCACGTCCAGCTGAACAACTTCAAAAACTACTCAGATTGCTGCAACCAGACAAGCAACGGATTGCTGTGGAGTAGCGTCCGATTCAGAAAAAGCGGCAAATCATGCTGAAAAAAATATCAAGGCTCATCAGTCGGTATTGGGCAAATCTCTCTCATTGTAAGCAGGACGTCAAATTCGGTCACTCACTCGAGCGCTCCATTGAAGCACCGCAGAGCAGTCGTATGCCGTAGAAACCAAAAAAGCATGCGGCAGAGAAACCGTCGGGCATACTGATTCAAGGGCGCCCGTGCAAGAATATAAACGTTCATTCTAAAAAGAAACTTGTCACAA
The DNA here is from genome assembly GCA_963377175.1 of Effrenium voratum. NCBI lineage: Eukaryota > Dinophyceae > Suessiales > Symbiodiniaceae > Effrenium > Effrenium voratum. The sequence continues at coordinate 297,019 of CAUJNA010003414.1, forward strand.
AAAAACCACCGACATACTGGTCAGGTGGTCAAATACATGTCTCATGTTCAGACTGCGCGGAAAGGCTGTCCTAAATGTAAGCCGCTTTTGGGCAATGTTTTGTTATGACTCTTTTCTTTGTTGTGCTCCTCCTCTGCAGCTACGTGTGCATGCTCCCCTCTTTTCGCATCCAAAGTTCCCGAGAGGAAGAAATGTGAAGTACAGGTGCGTAGAAGTTCAGAACAGCCATGCCCGCCAAGGTCCAGCCAAAGCAAGGGTGTGTTTTTGTGCGCTGCTGTGCTTCGCCAGAATGACTCTTGCCCGGAGCCGTGATGCGAATCATGGCTAGAACCAGCCAGCCATCAATCCGTGCCGGGCTGACAACACCGGCGGTTTTGGTGCGTCATGCAAGCCAGCAGACATCTTTGCCTCAGCCACAGCTGGCCATGGGTCAAAATCCCGTACCCCCAGTGAACATCCCAATCCCCACTAAAATAGACTAAAATGGGTTGTGCAGTGCACCTACCCCAAAATGGTACCATTGGTGTTGACCCACAGCCAGCTGGGAAAGCGCTTGCGGCAGCTGCATGTCGGCAGGCGGGACGCGAGGACTTAGGCGCCAGCCGGCGCCCAAGCCTGCGGTAAGCAATTCGCAATTCGCAGGCTTGAAAAGGTGTTTACCTTGGACCCCGCACACCAAGCGTCGCCACAAGTTGGGGGGGACCATTTTGGTGTCTCCAAATCCACTGAGCGTTGGGGGGGAGACTTGGGGCGCTGAGACTTGAAGTCAACGATGGGGCTGGGACCAAAGCGTCTCTGGGCTCTGCCTGGTTTGCGGCTGAGATCTCTCGGAGGAAGAGTGGTGCGCAGTCCAGACCTGCCAGCTCACGAAAGACTGCTTTTAACCGAACCCACAGCCCAATAGCCAGCCCATCAGCCCAACAGGCCAACCAAACTGGGACCAGAGCCAAAAACTACACAAAGCTCCGCCTCCCATCGTTTTGGCTCCGATCCTGCATGTTTCAACCGCAAGAGGACGGCTGACGGTTGCAAACCTCAGCGATCGCTGAGTTTTGTGGCTATTTCTGTTGTGTTTTTGTTCACTAGGTACAGCGATTCCCATCTCGCCTGGAGGCGTCGTCAGGTTCACCTGGCCAACGGCACATGACCCACGATCAGTCAGGTCGAGGTGCTCCTCCCGAAACGCAAAAAAAAAAAACAAAAAAAAAAAACACATCCGCCTATCAGCCAGGAGGGGGCCCTCCGGGTATGAGAACTCATCCCCTGTACTGCAAAAATGACGGCGAATTGCAGCAAATATCAGTTACCACTGTGATCTCTCTCTTCCACGGCACCTGCGCATGGAATATGCAAAGAGCAGCTTGTTGTTTGTACAACCTGAATCTGGGGGCACAAGCAAGTTGTATCAGCTTGCATTTGCCAATCATCATGAACAGTAATATCTGTGACTGTAAGCTAGCTGTTACCTCCTGTTCGCTGAGCTTTGAAACATTCATGTTGAGAACGAAACATGGCCACTCAAAATTGAGCAGCCTCAAACATCATACAGCGAGCCTTCCAAGCATCTTCTTGGATTGCAGTTCCTGACACGTGCGGAATCTAAAGCTTGCTGGGTGAGCGGCCGCAAAGGCAGTGGTTTGCTCAAACTCCATCGAACCATCTACTGGTTGATCTACAAGGATGGGGCCAATGGCTAGCTGATACAGGGAAGGCATCGGCTCGAAGCAACACCACAACAGAGGATTCTGTTGAAAGTTGTCGCTGGCTCCGTGTGATTTGATGCGTGTCGAGCATGGAAAAGCCTGGCGACACACTCATGGAATTGGCCAGGTGTACGCGGGACTGAGGCTACAAACTGGCAGTGGGCAACCTGTACTTGTACACAAATTGAGATGGAGCACATTATGGATGTAAAGTGCAACGGCCGCACGCAGCTTAGATTGCACTGAGCCAAGCGTAAGGCATGCGGCCAAACCTTCGTGCGCAGCCAGAGCACTGGAAACTGAAGCCCGGGAAGAGGGCAACCCAGAAAGTGCCTGAAGCAACCCAGAACCAGATGGGCTTGCTGCATCCCGCCTGCCACTTGCTCTGCGTTCCCTGCCAAACGGTCAACCTGGATGCGCATCGGACGCGCATCGGAACTTGGCCGCGTCAGTTCCGATATACTCGAACTGCAATCAGGGATCCTTACATTATACACCTGTAAATGGTGTCCTTTTTATTTTGGTGTTGAAAAAGCAACATGTTTCAAATGGCTGCAAAAGGGAGATCTGTTAAGGAGCCCTGGCAGCAATGCAAGGCAAATTTGGCTCTGGCAGCATGTGACATCCATTGAATCTGAGACCCTGTATCTTCAATCCTATGGGGCGCAACACTCCATCAAAACCCGGCTTGCCCAGAAAAACGTCCATGAAATACGTCTGCAACTTCTGCTCTGAATAGTTTTAATCTGATTGCAGGCAAATATGTGCGCAGCAAAGGCATAATTTAGATTTGGTAGATGCCTGCCTGCACCTGGCTGGCAATCCCGCCCCTTGAAAGATAACATCAGTCTGCAGCAGTTGTAGATCTGCGCATGTGCCGAAAGAGACTCTTGATTCCTCATGCACCTCACAACAGTCCTGGGCAAAGTGAGCCTTCTTGTGTCGCAGAAACAGAGATTGCTGCCATCCCAGCCCAGCTTGGGCCCTAACCGCATCGTACCAGGTGCCTGATGACGGGTGACATTTAAGGGTCCAGCACAAGTGGCCAACATTCGCCTGCACAGTGTTTTGCGGGCACTGGCTGCGTATTTGGCGGCATCTTTTGACAGACGCGTTTACCCCGGTGGCCAGCGGTCATAAGGGGCGGGAAGCGAACTGTTTCTGCGTGGGAGCCTTATGTCTTGATGGGGGAGGGGAGGGGGGGAGGGGAGGGGAGGGGAGGGGAGGGGGGGAGGGGAGGGGAGGGGAGGGGAGGGGAGGGGAGGGGAGGGAGGGAGGGGAGGGGAGGGGAGGGGAGGGGAGGGGAGGGGAGGGGAGGGGGGAGAGAGGGAGGAGGAAGGGAGGAAGGGAGGAAGGGAAGGAGGAGAAGAATGAGTCAATGTAGGCAGAATCTCTCTAGCCGTTCAACTGTCAAGTCAGCACAACAGATTCAATAGCCGACTGTTCTTGGAGTTCACGTTTGGCAACAGGATTCCGCGACTCCGCGATGCAAGCATAGGCGTGCCTGAGTCGCTGTCCTCCTCGAGTCCATCTGGCAGGGGTTTTGCTGCAAGATGGTCGGAGGGACTGGTTGCATCAAACAGTTAACCAATGTGACCAAACTGGTTGCAGCTAGATTGAGTCACCCTGGTCAGGGATGCTGCGGTTGCAAATCTTTGAGTCAAGATGATTGAAGTGGTCCCTCACGTTTCCGTGGGCGAGCCACAAAGCCACGCAGCTACAAGGCGCCTTGTGTGGGTGCCCGGATGGTGGAGTCGGTACTGCACCGATCCATCAGAGTGCTGGCTGCAAGACACCTCCAAGAAATGCCGTGGTTTTCAAAACCACGGGAGAATCGAAAAACGGCGCGCGCTTCTGCGCTTCGCAGATCATTCTCACGTGCAGCTTTTCCTGGGCTGAGCCGCTGGCACCTCAGCCTCTTTGCGTACCTGCCGGAGCTGAGAAAAAGGCCCAAACCGCAGCCTCTAAGCCAATCTACCCTTCAGATATCTGCGAAAAGGAACACATCTTGTCGGACCGGCACTAAGCTCCGGGGTCTCGGCTCTTCCGGACCGCCCCCTGAGCCGGCCTGCGCCATCAGCTGTATCACCTTACGGATGTGAAAACACCCTTGGGACTGGAGAAGCCACCGAGTAAAACAAGATCATGGCAGAGTTGGAATGCTTGAAGTGCATGAGCATGCTTCAGATCGCCAAGGCCATTCGGGAATGGTGACAGTAAGCGCCTGCAATGGTTGAATACAAGAATCCATGTACTGCCCTCTTACCTCTTTGCAACTTTCTGCCGAATCCCTGCACGTTTTGAGGATCTGCCGATTCGAGTGCGCTTCCTTTTTTGAGGCAAGGGAAACCGAGAGGAACACCGAAATCCCCCGCTGCGGGGGGTCAAATGCTCCGGCCAGGCCGCGTAGGATGGCATGACCTGGCTGACCTCAACCGCCCCAAAGACCTGGCGCGGGTCTCGAACCAGGGCTCCTTGTCCGCCCAAAGTTTGCCTCGACCCCAAACTGGGCCACAAATAATGTCGGATGTCCTAAGGTCTTCGTTTTAACACCCCAATGATACATTTCCCAAGTAATGGCGGATCTCCTTTCATCCCCTTTGTAATCCACGCCAAGGGTCCGAAAAAACGAACCAACTTAAGCTCACCTTCAGCTCCCCTCCCCCCAAAAGTGCG
>CAUJNA010003414.1:306397-361397 GCA_963377175.1 Effrenium voratum
TGTCCCTCGTGCTTGATCTGCACATCTTTCGCCAGTGGCACACCCTGCTTCCCAAGCTCCGCCGCCCGTGCCGCGGGCACGCACCCAAAATAGATGCAACCTGCCCTGGAGAAAAGTCCTGGGCCCTGGCAACGAGTGCTGTTCGATGCGGTGGACCCCCTTTTGGGTTGGTATTTGAAGGGAAGCTAAAAGAAAGCCAACCATTTCGGAGCCGTCGCAACATTCATATTGCAAGCCGGAATGCTGATACGCCGGCTCGCAAATGCTTTCCGACACGCTTGTTGGGAATATGTGAAGATCAGCCAAGCTTGCAAGGCGCGTTGCAAAAGCTGTCTACGTGGCCTACATGGGTCATTGCAGTCTGTCCGTCATGCCCATGGATGCAGTCTCTCTCTCTCTCTCTCTCTCTCTCTGTCTTTCTGTCTCTCTGTCTCTGTCTCTGTCTCTGTCTCTGTCTCTGTCTCTGTCTCTGTCTCTGTCTCTGTCTCTGTCTCTGTCTCTGTCTCTGTGTCTCTCTCTCTCTCTCTCTCTCTCTCTCTCTCTCTCTCTCTCTCTCTCTCTTCTTCTCTCTTTTGCTTCATGATTGTATCTCTGTATCTTTTTCTTCACTGCTTGCGAAAAGGCGCCTGCCGCGAAATCGGTACCTGACCTTGCCAAAGCCGCGAAGTCTTGCGCCTTACCTTGCGAAAGTGCTGCACCTGCCGCGAATCTGCACCTGCTGCGCAACCTGTACCTTGGAAAAGTCCTGCGCTTGCCACGAAATCTGTACCTGACCTTGTGAAAGCGCTGCGCCTGCTGCGAAAGCTGTACCGCACCTTGCGCCTGCCGCCAGATGTGTACCTGACCTCGCGAAAGTACTGCGCCTGCCACAAACTCTGCACCTGGCCTTGCAAAAGTGCTGCGCCTGCCTCGAAGTGAATAAGTTTGTTTGATCCCTATTTTTTTGGATCCTCTGATGTTTTTAATAGTAAATCAATGAAAACATTTTTTTAACCCTAACAAGCTTTTTGACCCCTAAAAAGTTTTTTTGATCCCCAATAAGTTGTTTGATGCCTATCCCGCGCGCGTGCGTGCGCGCGTGTGTGCGTGCGTGCGAACGCGCGTGCGTGCGTGCGTGGGTGGGTGGGTGCGTGAGTGTGCGTGCGTGTGTGGGTGCGCGAGTGCGAACGTGCGTTGTGCAAGTGCGCGTGCGTGCATGTGCGTGTGCGTGCGTGCGTGCGTGCTTGCGTGTGTGGGTGTGTGGGTGTGTGTTTGTGTGGGTGTGTGTGTGTGTGTGCGTGCGCGCGCGTGTGTGTGTGTGGTTGGTGTGTGTGTGTGTGGTTGGTGTGTGTGGTTGGTGTGTGTGTGTGTGTGGGTGTGTGTGCGTGTGTGTGTGTGTGCGCGCGTGTGTGCGTTTGTACGCGTGTGTGCGCGTGTGCGCGTGGGCGCGTGTGCGCGCATGTGCGCGCATGTGCGCGCGTGTGCGCGTGTGTGCGCGTGTGCGCGTGTGCGCGTGTGCGCGTGTGCGCGCGCGTGTGCGCGTGCGCGTGTGCGTGTGCGTGTGCGTGTGCGTGTGCGTGTGCGTGGCGTGTGCGTGTGCGGGTGTATGTGTGTGTGTGTGTATGTGTATGTGTATGTGTATGTGTATGTGTATGTGTATGGGTGTGGGTGTGGGTGTGGGTGTGGGTGTGGGTGTGGGTGTGGTGTGTGTGTGTGTGTGTGTGTGTGTGTGTGTGTGTGGGTGTGTGTGTGTGGGTGTGTGTGTGTGTGTGGTGTGTGTGTGTGTGTGTGTGTGTGTGTGTGTGTGTGTGTGTGTGTGTGTGTGTGTGTGTGTGTGTGTGTGTGTGTGTGTGTGTGTGTGTGTGTGTGTGTGTGTGTGTGTGTGTGTGTGTGTGTGTGTGTGTGTGTGTGTGTGTGTGTGTGTGTGTGTGTGTGTGTGTGTGTGTGTGTGTGTGTGTGTGTGTGTGTGTGTGTGTGTGTGTGTGTGTGTGTGTGTGTGTGTGTGTGTGTGTGTGTGGGTGCGTGTGTGCGTGTGTGCGTGTGTGCGTGTGTGCGTGTGTGCGTGTGTGCGTGTGTGCGTGTGTGCGTGCGTGCGTGCGTGCGTGTGTGCGTGCGCGCGTGTGAGCGTGTGCGTGTGCGTGTTTGTGTGCGTGCGCAAGCGAGTGCCCGTGTGCATGCGCGTGTACGTGTGCGCGTGTGCGTGGCGTCCGCGTGTGCGTGTCCGGGTGCGTGCGCGGGTGCGTGTGCGTGTGCGTGTGCGGGTGCGGGTGCGGGTGAGTGTGCAGGTGCGTGTGCGTGTGCGTGTGCGTGCGGGTGTGTGTGGGGGTGTGGGTGTGGGTGTGGGTGTGGGTGTGTGTGTGTGCGTGTGTGCGTGTGCGTGTGTTTGTTTGCTCGCTTGCTTGTTTGTTGGACTGTTAGTTTGTTTGTTAGTTAGTTAGTTTAATTTGTTGGTTAGTTGGTTTGTTTGTCAATTTGTTAGTTGGCTTGCTCGGTGGTTTCAGATAAGACAAACAATGATTGCCAAGGGCAGTTCCCTTTGTGAGCATGCGTCAAGGCAGGTCGTCTCCCAGCTTTGAGGGGCTGCGCTCGAGAGACAGGGACTGCCTCCGGATCACCACGTTCACGGCATTGGCGAACAGATTTGGATGTGAGATACCTGAGCCAGGCAGCTCTGCAGGGAAAACGCCGCAAGGAGAACGGTCAAATGCTGACCCCCCGTGGATGATGTTTGGCAATGGCTGGTTGCCATAAAGATTACAATAAGTTTCTGCAGGCAAATTTCGCTGCAGCTGTTCAATTGCTCGGTGATATGCATCGGACACTGCGGCTCTCCCCACTGGTTGACGTCCACTTTCGTCAGTCCAGGTCACTTGGCCATGTCCTTGTTCTTTGACCCTCCCAAATGGTTTTTATTTACCCTTTGGTTTCCTATAAAAAAACCCACACCCAAAACGGGCCACCCTTTTGTCAACCCACCCAACCCTTTTGTTTCCTTCAATGCCCCTAGCACACCTGGAGTCATTCTCCCGCTCGCCACTCAGCCGCCAGCCGACTCGTGCAAAGGCTTCAAGCGAAGTCGCCAGCTCCTGAAAGGCTTCGCAGAGGTCAACCCAGGGATCCGAACATGAAAAACACCTGAACATTGCCTTGTAAATGGTGGTGTCCCTTTATTGTGCTGGAAAAAGCCATGTTTCAAATGGCTGCAAAATGTATCTTTTAAGGAGCCCTGAGTAGTGTCACCCCTATTAACATGGGGGGGTGTCCCTGCGTCGCTTTGGAGCGGGCCAAGCAGTCTCCTGTACATGACACATGGGCGAGTCCCTGGTTTTATTCCTCCATTTGCGTTTTTGCCCCTGGAAAAAGAGAAAGCATGTCCAGTAGTGAACTCGATTCCCTTTAAAAACCAACAAGGCAAAATACAAACCTAGAAAGCAAATGCAAGTGCCCCTGGTTTTAGTGAGGGCTCATCACTTTGGAGTGGCAGACCTGTGTCTGTTGCTTACCAACAAGCGCTCAGGGACAGGCCTTGACAAATGCATTCGGGCCTTCAATGGAGCGCCTCTGTAAACTTTCATTCATCATGTTTTTCGGTCCCTTGCCTCTTGAGCCGTCCTGAGGCTTGAATCGGCACTGCCACACCAACTCGAATGCTGACCAGCCAAGGGCCTGCGAGTTCCGAGTTCAGGCATCCAGCAAAACTTTCATTCGGCCCCAAATGTAGGGAAGTGTTTATGCCCAAAGTTGCCAACATCGAACGCATATTGACCCTCATGTCCATCCAAGTTGGACAAGGTGTCTGCCTTGGTGCCGCCTCACATCCCACGCCTTGAACAGCTCTTCGTGTGCAATTTTCTGCTTGCCATAGGCCCACAGTGTATTGCTGATCTCCTGGCGATGTGAACACCTGCCAAAAGAGTTGCTCTGCACTACTTTTGCCATGACCAACGAGGGTTCAATCAAGCATGCCTGTGCACGAGGCCAAAATCAGCTTTTGGCCAAGGCTCGGACCGCCATGAGGATTGAAGAAACGGGGCTGGTTCAGGGTTGCTGTTCACTGCTAGCGTTCCATGCGGGGAAATCTGCAATGCATCTTCCGGCAACCCGGTTCCGCTCGCCAAACCTCAGAGTGGGGTCCACAGACAGTAAGAGGGGTGCTATGAATTAGTCCTGCTGGGTTCCAAGCATTTTCCAAAGCTCACTCAAGATTGGCAAGCAGCCGTTGTTGGGTGTGAGAAGAAATCTCGCCTTGTGGCTGGTGATGCTCAAACTTCGAACTCGAGTGGAGAAATCTTAGATCCCAATAGAAATCCCACTTTGTACGAGTACCCGTGCATCTGATCCATGCATCTTTTTCACACCTTGACAGAGTCAATGGTGCCCCCTGACTCAAACACTCCCATGAGTCCCCAAAAAACAAGCCCTGCCCCGATTCAGCCAATTCCATGGCCCCAAAAACCAACGCGCGGTTCAAAAAAAACATCCCTCCCAAACCGAAAAAACGGCCCATGTCTTGGGTTTTGGGTGTCGGCGGTGTCCCTTCCCGCCCTCCTGCGGCTTGAGCAGAGTCGCCTGGCCGGACATCTCCTGGCGAACCGGACATCCTCTGCGCTCACTTCCCGCCACATGGGCGCGCCTTGTTGGAGGAGACCGGGCCCCGGTGTCGTTCTTTAAGGGAAGCCAACAGGAAAGCGAAGAGATCCAGTTTGGGGGGGCTACAAAAAGACACACCCGAGTTGATCCGAAATGGAACGATTGGCCGATTGCCGGTGTTGTGGGAGGAAAGAATTGCCGATCCATCTCCATGAATGTGGGAATTGGAGAAGGACATAACTTGCTGGTTCTCAGCAGGGAATGAAGGAATGACCCTCATAAAACCGATCCCTTCGGTTCCCGATTCATTCCCTCATTCCCTGAGCACCAGCAAAAAATAATGGCTTAGCTGAAGTCACCCGTCCTCTGCCAGGCTCCTGAACAAATCCTCGTCGCGCCATTTCACCGTAGTGAATGACCTGGGCAAACTCAGACATCCAGTCAGAGCTGTTGGATGATCACTCGTGCGGGATCGGGAACCGAAGGGGACCACAAGGAAAACCAGCATTTTCATTTTGGGGGAGGGGTCCTCCTTGTTTAAGACACACCCATATGTGTATATATATATATATATATATGTATATATATATATATATATATATATGTGTATATATATATGCTACCCCCCCCCCCCCCACCCAAATGTCGACTTGTTTGATGATTTCAATGGTATTTGCGGTGTTTTATGCCTTTGTTGGTGCTTTGGGGAAGCCGCAAAAATAGGTGCCTTACTAAAGTCTATTCAGATTCTACCCGGGAAACAAAACATCCTGGGAAGGAAGTCCTCTTTAGAATCTAATTTGAAGTCAGCATCACAAGTAAACATACTGTTCCAACAGGAAATCCTATATACATCATCTTCAACAATAGAAGTTGTATTAGGATGTTTCACTGCTAATGTCTATCTAGATTCATTGGAGATCTTTCTCCTAGAAAAAGAGACCCGCTTCAAAGTCGAACTTGAAACAATAATTCCAATTAAGAATATTGGTTTATAAAACGCCTACTGAAATTCTCGTTAACACTAGACACTCTACCAGAAAGATGTCCTTATTAAATTATATGCAATTTCTGATCCAAACTACAACTACAACACGGTTTAAATTCCAATTTCAATTTCGACTTTGAACCGGGCACCTATTTAGATTCTCTTTGTACTAGAAATCGTACGAGGATTAGTCTCACTAAACTCCACTTTAGAATTGAAAAAACATATCCTGGAAAAAGAGACCCCCTTTAGAATCTAATTTGACAAAAATCAAAATTATATGTTAAAACGTTTTCAATTTATTTGATTGATCATAATTTAACATAATATCCCAATGACATATTTCTAGTAGAGTTTCTGGGTTTAACGATAATTTAGATAGGCTTGGTTTAAAAGAAGGGCTGTAATTGGGTTTATTACAAGTCTTCTTTGAACAGGAAAGCCTTTTTAGACTCTCTTTAAACTGGAACATCCTACTAGGATTGTTTCCTTACTAGAAAAGAAGACAAGGACACCGCCTTTAAAGTCTAATTTGACATCAACATGCCAATTTAAAAAATACTCCTTGAAAGGGATATTTTCAGTAGGTATTTGCAGCGTGTTAACTGCCTTTTTTGGGGCTTCGGGAAAGCAGCAAGAAGCAGAGCACATGTCCAAACACAATCTGCAAGCTTCAGGTGAAACACTTTTCCAGCGAATCTTGAATCCAGGCCCGAATGGAATTTTAGTGGGACCTCTGTCCTATTTCTAAGCCGAGGTTTGGTCAGAAGATGCCTAAAACAACAGCAAAGAAGAGCGTTTAAACCATTGAAATCCTTTCTGAGAGGAAAGGTCCCTCCCCAAGGGGGCCCTAAACTAATTAAAGCCTTTTTCAGAGGAAAGACCCCAAGGCCTAAAACCGTTTAGGCCGTTTAAGCGTTTCAGCCCTTTCTCAGAGGAAAGCCCCCCCATCCCCCCTACCCCCCAAGGGCCAGGGCCCCAAAACCGTTTAAACCCTTTCTCAAAGGAAACCCCCCCCCTCCAGGGTTCTGACCAAAACCGTTTAAACCGTTTAAACCGTTTAAACCCTCTCTCAAATGAAAGCCCCTCCCCGCCCCCCCCCCAGGGTTCCACCTGAGAGAGGGTTCAAACGGTTCAAACGGTTCAACCGGTTTAAACGGTTTAAACGGCTTTGGGCCCAGACCTTTCCTCTGAGAAAGGGTTCAAATGGGATAGCTGGAGAGTCTTTTTCCTTTTGCAGAGAGGGAAGTAGGCATCACAGATGAAGACAGACAACAAAGGTCGACAATTGGGGGGGGGGCACCATATATATATATATATATATATATACGTACCTATGTGTATAATAATTTACGGAAGATGAAACAAGCAAAAAGATGGATGGTTTACATGCAGCGGTGTCGGCTGAAGGCTGGGTGGCCGGCCAGGATGCCACTGAAAGGCATTGAACCTGGCCCACGTCGGCTCAAGCTTCGCATGCCACGCGCGCGAACCTACGGCCGAATTCGTCGCATGTGTTTGGCGGCGCAGGTATTTTTGACAACAAAGCGTACACACGCTTTGAATACCCAAACCTACGACCTGCATGTAGATAAATATCTGCAAGATACAGAAAAATGGGTATGTATCAAAATAGGGCGACCTCGGAAAATGGGTTCTCTTAAAAGACCCTTAAAATGGTTCCCTCAAAAGAAGGGTACGTCTTTTTTGCGGGTACCCCTTTTTTGGGGCTGGTTGTTCACGGGAAACCAAAGGGAAAAACCACCCATTTGGCAAATTTGGGGGGTCCCCAAAATGCCAAAATAGAGATTCCGAAATTCCGAGCGAACCAGAAACTGTTCCAGAGCTGCCAAGGCTGCCAAAAAGAAAACGCTACGCGCCGAAGACGTCTGGACATCGCGCCTTGAACTCCCACTTGGCCCTGGCTCGGAGCCGCTCAGCCACCGCCCTGGGCGATAGGACTGCAAGATTCACACAACGGCGGCGGACATGTGGGTCTTTTTTGGAGGGTACCCCGTTGTGCCCTGTTTTGAGGGGAAACCAACGGAAAACATCAGTTTGGTGGGCCCAAAACAAGACAGACCCGTGCCATCTTCAGATGTCCAGGTTTGCTTTGCCTTGGGCCACCTTTCACCACAGCACTCCACTCCGCCGCGCCTGAAGAGCGGAGCATTCCACTCGTTGAGCTTCGCATAAGCCCAGAGCATATTTGTGACTTCGTACGGCTTGAACCTAGCGCATCGGGCTTGGTGGATCTCACATCTTTGAGGGCACCACCCAAAAACACACCCCAAACGCGCGGGGTTCGGAAAAACTGAAATGGACAAAGACGCGTTCAGCGCGGTGTGGTTTTTTTTTGCGGACATCCCAGTACACCTGCCAGCATCGAGACCTCAGGCAGGCACCCATCTAAATGCGGCGTAGCCAACTGGCCGGGGCCAGGGTCGACACGTCGCCGCATTCAGTGAATCAGAATCATCATACTGCCAAAACGGGGCTGATCAAGCTTCCCTTCGGCCCCCAAATGACCACTGGGAAACTTGCCCCGTTTTAGTGGGAATCTCATCTTTTTAGTGGTTTCTCCCAACGATCATCCCATGTACAGGACCTTTGGATCAGCCCCCAAAGCAGACCTTACCGGCACAATGAGCCCTCACACCCAGATACACAAACATGAAGCATGTTGCTCACTGTGACTCATGGGCTAGTGAGCTGCAGTAAAAATACCTACATGCGAGTGAATCTGAGGAACGAATCAGCGCATGAGCCAGACTTTTGTAGAGTCACGTCCAACAAACAACTCGCCGCTTCTGTGGCCGAACCACGGTGCCTAAATTCCCAACCTTGTTCAGTTAAACATTGCTTGTCCAAGGTTGATCGCATCTTGGGGTCACACGCCATGGAAAATGCGAGGCCCGGCCTCCGCTAAAGTTTGGAGTAGAGCCCGCTCTTTGAGGTTAAGCCATGCCAATGACCAAGCGACGATGCTCGCGCACCTGAGAGAACAATGTCTTCGCATGCTGGCAAAAGGAATCAATAAACTGGCTGTGCAACCTCTATGATACAAAGAAGAAAACATAGCATCTTGCAGGCGACAAACAAACCAACACAAACAAACAACCAAATCAAGCAAACCAACAAACAAAACAAGAAAAAATGTAAAAACAAACACGCATTACATTACATTACAGTACATTACATTACATTACACTACATTACATTACCTGACATGACATGACATGACATTACATTACATACATACATACACTACATACATTACACACATACACACACACACACACACATACATACATACATACATACATACATACATACATACATACATACATACATACATACATACATACATACATACATACATACATACATACATACATACATACATACATACATACATACATACATACATACATACATACATACATACATACATACATACATACATACATACATACATACATACATTACATACATACATACATACATACATACATACATACATACATACATACATACATACATACATACATACATACATACATACATACATACATACATACATACATACATACATACATACATACATACATACATACATACATACATACATACATACATACATATACATACATACATACATACATACATACATACATACATACATACATACATACATACATACATACATACATACATACATACATACATACATACATACATACATACATACATACATACATACATACATACATACATACATACAAACATTACATACATACATACATACATACATACATACATACATACATACATACATACATACATACATACATACATACATACACATACATACATACATACATACATACATACATACATACATACATACATACATACATACATACATACATACATACATTACATACATTACATTACATTACATTACATTACATTACATTACATTACATACATACATACATACATACATACATACATACATACATACATACATACATACATACATACATACATACATACATACATACATACATACATACATACATACATACATACATACATACATACATACATACATACATACATACATACATACATACATACATACATACATACATACATACATACATACATACATACATACATACATACATACATACATACATACATACATACATACATACATACATTACATACATACATACATACATGTACATACATACATACATACATACATACATACATACATACATACATACATACATACATACATACATACATACATACATACATACATACATACATACATACATACATACATACATACATACATACATACATACATACATACATACATACATACATACATACATACATACATACATACATACATACATACATACATACATACATACATACATACATACATACATACATACATACATACATACATACATACATACATACATACATACATACATACATACATACATACATACATACATACATACATACATACATACATACATACATACATACATACATACATACATACATACATACATACATACATACATACATACATACATACATACATACATACATACATACATACATACATACATACATACATACATACATACATACATTACATACATACATACATACATACATACATACATACATACATACATACATACATACATTACATTACATTACATTACATTACATTACATTACATTACATTACATTACATTACATTACATACATACATACATACATACATACATACATTACATTACATACATACATACATACATACATACATACATACATACATACATACATACATACATACATACATACATACATACATACATACATACATACATACATACATACATACATACATACATACATACATACATACATACATACATACATACATACATACATACATACATACATACATACATACATACATACATACATACATACATACATACATACATTACATACATACATACATACATACATACATACATACATACATACATACATACATACATACATACATACATACATACATACATACATACATACATACATACATACATACATACATACATACATACATACATACATACATACATACATACATACATACATACATACATACATACATACATACATACATACATACATACATACATACATACATACATACATACATACATACATACATACATACATACATACATACATACATACATACATACATACATACATACATACATACATACATACATACATACATACATACATACATACATACATACATACATACATACATACATACATACATACATACATACATACATACATACATACATACATACATACATACATACATACATACATACATACATACATACATACATACATACATACATACATACATACATACATACATACATACATACATACATACATACACATACATACATACATACATACATACATACATACATACATACATACATACATACATACATACATACATACACATACATACATACATACATACATACATACATACATACATACATACATACATACATACATACATACATACATACATACATACATACATACATACATACATACATACATACATACATACATACATACATACATACATACATACATACATACATACATACATACATACATACATACATACATACATACATACATACATACACATACATTACATACATACATACATACATACATACATACATACATACATACATACATACATACATACATACATACATACATACATACATACATACATACATACATACATACATACATACATACATACATACATACATACATACATACATACATACATACATACATACATACATACATACATACATACATACATACATACATACATACATACATACATACATACATACATACATACATACATACATACATACATACATACATACATACATACATACATACATACATACATACATACATACATACATACATACATACATACATACATACATACATACATACATACATACATACATACATACATACATACATACATACATACATACATACATACATACATACATACATACATACATACATACATACACATACATACATACATACATACATACATACATACATACATACATACATACATACATACATACATACATACATACATACATACATACATACATACATACATACATACATACATACATACATACATACATACATACATACATACATACATACATACATACATACATACATACATACATACATACATACATACATACATACATACATACATACATACATACATACATACATACATACATACATACATACATACATACATACATACATACATACATACATACATACATACATACATACATACATACATACATACATACATACATACATACATACATACATACATACATACATACATACATACATACATTACATACATACATACATACATACATACATACATACATACATACATACATACATACATACATACATTACATACATATATACATACATACATACATACATACAATCACATCACATCACATCCCATCCCATCACATCACATCCCATCGCATCGCATCGCATCGCATTGCATTACATTACATACACACCAGACAGACAGACAAACAAACTGACATACATACATTACATACATAAATGACGTAACATAACATAACATAACATAGCAAAACATTCCATTCCATTCCATTCCATTACATTCCATTACATTACATTACATTACATACATACATATACATACATATACATACATACATACATACATACATACATACATACATACATACATACATTCATACATACATACATACATACATACATACATACATTACATACATACATACATTACATACATACATACATACATACATACATACATACATACATACATACATACATACATACAACATACATACATACATATATATATATATATATCAGGTCTTCCCTCGTTTTTGATCCTGTCTGGAGATCGCTGTGACCTTGAGGCACAATTGTGGGCTCAGTCAGCGTCTGTGTGCGTGCGTGCGTGTGTGCGTGTGTCGTGTATATTGGGCCAGCGTGTTTCTTGTTTGGAGTACGCACAGAATGCTTCCGCAAAACAAACGTGCTCCAACAGGAGCAAAACAGTGACCTTTGCGCTACGCTTCCATGGAGCATCCGCGACAAAGGCCATGTTGATGTGCCGATATCGGTTCCCACACTGATGACTCATGACTCGAGACTATCGCATGCACGCAAAAAAAAAGGACAAATCTGCATTGAGTCATGTGCTAAAACTTGGCAAAGCGGGCTGTCCAAACCAGCAGGGTGCTCTCTCTTGAACCTTTGCTGGGGACACAAAAAAAAGACATGATGTCCACCAAGGGGTGGAATGAAAAATCACGTCCTGCTTGACCTGGTGTTTTTAGATGAGACGACCAGCATCCGAGCCGCTGCGCGGGCATGCCCGAGTCACCGTCGCTCTGCTTGCCTGCCTTGCGCGAATGCAAGCTTGACGAGATTGTGTGCGCTGGGTCATGCTAGTCGCTGTGCTGGGAGGCAAAGCGTTCTGCATGAAATGCTGACCCAAATGTTCTGGTGAAGGAGTGGTGGCGTCAATTTTCCGACGAGCAAAAAAGGCCAAGAATTCGGACGCCTGTTGAATGCAGTCAGGCAGTCCCAAAGACTGTAATCAGCAATGGTCAACAGACAGAAGCTTCCCAGGAATTCGTGCATGTGCAGTGAGCATAAGACTCTTTGCCAGGCGACCCCGCTAAGACAAGTTGTTCGAAGCAAACAAACGCGCATCCAGCCTCTCTCTCAGCCACAACTTCCATGGCCCGCTGCCTCACTGCTTCCAACAAGGCCTCAGGCGATAGCGGCGGAGCCGATGGATGGTATCTGCTATCCAGCCATCTGAGGCTGAGATCAACCTCTCCCAAGGTGGAAACGAGCCATCGAGAGATTCAGATGGCGATGCAAAAGATCCTTCTCGGATCCCGGCCGGGAAGGCAGCGTGGGAGGTGACCTCACTGAGAGCCTCGCCGAAAACATCCGCCCCACGCAGAGGGTGGATCAATCTTCCCTTCCCCCAAAAGGCCATGGATAATTTATCCCAGTTCGTGGGACATGTCATCTTTGCTGTGCGGAAATCCGCAGTGGTGGTCTAGTTGCATTGCATGTAGCAGGGGCCCGCATGCCGATTGCCCCGTCTTTTTTAACTTGGCAATTCCGTGCCCGGATGCAGCCTGCGCTCCTCCAGGCAAGCCTGCCTGCAGCTCGGGCCGTCCATGCTTTGCCCAAAAGCAGAGTTCGGTTGGATGTCACGATCTGAGTTTCCTGGGCAACTTCAGCAACTTCCAAGGCAACGGGTGGCCTTCAAACATCCCTTATGCATGGCCAACCAAAGTGACGAAAGGCAAGGGCGCAGCTCGAGCTGCTTTTGTTCCTGAAGGTGAAGTACGCTTCTGCTGCTTCTGACACCCCGAATGGGTGTTTCCCTTGGGGATCCCGCAGAATGGCTGCATTCCTTCTGGTCTCCCTTCAAATACCAACCATGTGGGGTACACAATTTTGAGAAACTCCCGCACTGCCTGTGTCTATCGCGATGCGGCCTCGTTGTTGGCAAAGTCCCGGGCGAGGCGATGAAGCGCCGTCGCCAGGTTCACTCCGTTCCTCACGTTCGACTTGAGTCATAATCAAAACCGATCAAATCGGTATTATAGTGCCTACCCAGAACCATGTAAGAGTTAAAAAAACAAATTACACCAGCATAGACCCCAGATAGCACACCACGGCTACGAACCATGACGCAGCATCACATTGGTTCCCGCGGCATGATGATGTTGACAGCATCTTGGTGATGTTGACAGCATCATGAAAATACCACAGCTACTCAGCATAGTGCGCTACATAGACGCGCAAACAACGCCCTAGTGAGTCCATCAGCAAAACGATGATGTTGACAGGATGATGCTGATACACCAGCCGCGAACGATTCCGCGCTACATATCTAGCAGAAAAAAGGCAGAGACGGCGTCCTGATGAGTTCGACAGCATCACGATGATGCGGACAGCATCATGGTGACGCTCACAGCATCATGGTGATGGCAAAGGCAGCATCCTGATGACGCCACAGCCACGAATCATCTTGCGACAGTGTAATGCGGCATCGCAGCGATTGCAGCAGCATCATAACGTGGTTGACAACATCATGATGATACACCAGCCACGAACCATTACGCGGGACAGGTAGAGAAGCAGCAACATCCGAATCGGTTCAACAGCATCATGGTGCTGCTGACAGCATCATGATGCTCCGGCTAGCATCATGATGATGCGACAACCACGATACCCCAAACAGCACCTGCCCTAGCACCCTGCCATCCATATGCGCCCGCACCATCACCAACACCCGAAAACAGCCCCAATAGCACCCCAACGCAGCACCCGCGCCAGCACCGGACACGACGTCCCCGAGCACCCTGCCGTCACGTTCTGTCACCAGCACCTGAACCGAACACCCCCAAAGTGCATGCCCCCTAGCTCCCAGCCGTCGATCTTGCAAAACAATTTCCCTTCTTCATTAGAAGTCTATGGTTTCCAGTTATCTGGGAAATAAGCCCACTCCAACAGCAACACAAAACAGCACCTGCACCACCACCCCAAACTGCATGCCCCCTAGCACCCGCCGGCAATCTCCAAAAATTGCGCCCACAACGTCAGCAGCACCTCAAACAGCACCCCAGAAAGTACCCCAAAACATCTGCATCAGCTCCCCAAACTGCATGCGGCCATCAATCTTGCAAGAATGCGCCTGCACCATCACCAGCACCCCAACCAGCACCCCAAACTGAGTGTGCCCCCGCTGTCCATCAGCGCCTTAACAGCACAGGCACCAGCACCTCAATCAGCACCGCAAACTGCATGCCCCCTAGCACCCGTCCGTCAATCTCGCAAAACAGCACCTCCACCAGCACTCCAAACTACATGCCCCCTATCTCGCAAAGCGGCACCGCCACCAGCACCCGAAACTGCATGACCCCTAGCGCCCGGCCGTCAATCTCGCAAAACAGCACCTCCACCAACACTCCAAACTACATGCCCCCTATCTCGCAAAGCGGCATCCACCAGCGCCCGAAACTGCATGCCCCCTAGCAACCCGCCGTCAATCTTGCAAAACAGCATCCACCAGCACCCCAAACTACATGACCCCTAGCACTTGGCCGTCAATCTCGCAAAACAGCACCTCCACCAACACCCCAAACTGCATGCCCCCTAGCACCCGCGCCGTCAATCTCGCAAAGCGGCACCTCCACCAGCACTGCAAACTGCATGCCCAGTAGCACCCGGCCGTCAAGCTCGCAAAACAGCACCTCCACCAGCACCCCAAACTGCATGCCGCCCAGCACCCGGCCCTCAATCTCGCAAATCACTTTCCCTTCTTTATTAGAAGTTAGAACCCCTATAGCTTTCAGCTATCTGGGGAAAAACGGCTGCACCCATTTATGGTTGGGATTGTCCCTTCATCTACCGAGGCTTGGACTGTGGCTCATTTCGTCAATGTGGCGTTTCTCTTGGACACTTCGTCCCAATTCGTCTGGCATCTGTATTTAATCGGCTATGTCGTCCCCACCAAAAACATGCTGCAAACACAGCGCACACGAAGCAAAGTTCGCCGCTTCAAGCAAGAGTGGCATGGCAACTCTACAATCTCAAGCAAATTCACACACCTGTTCAAATGGTCAAGTTCGACTGGACAACCAACTTCAATCAAGGAGTGCCAAATGCATCTATTATATATCTCTGATATCTCAGGTTTAAACCTGGGCCCTCCAAAAGGTCGCCTCAAGGAGCTACAAGTTTTCCTGCCCATCACCATAGGCGATGATAGGCGCCAGGCATGTGTGTGAGCTCCACACACACCACGTCCAACCTTCGCACATCAAGCAACTGTTGTTTGGCAAGCACCCCCAACCACAATCCAGAGCCAAATCAAACGGTTCTGAGATACTGACACTCCGCATCCACCTCATTATCGCCGCTGCTGCCGGTAAAAGCAGCTGTGACGAACGATTTACACCGTGCACTAAAATGCCAAGCAAGCAACCGCAAACCAGCCAGCCAGCCAGCCAGCCAGCCAGCCAGCAAGCAAGCAAGCAAGCAAGCAAGCAAGCACGCAAGCACGCAAGCACGCAAGCACGCAAGCACGCACGCACGCAAGCAAGCAAGCAAGCAAGCAAGCAAGCAAGCAAGCAAGCAAGCAAGCAAGCAAGCAAGCAAGCAAGCAAGCAAGCACGCACGCACGCACGCACGCACGCAAGCAAACAGGCAAGCACAAAAGCACGCAAGCAAGCAAGCACTCAAGCAAGCAAGCAAGCACGCAAGCAAGCAAGCAAGCACGCACGCAAGCAAGCAAGCAAGCAAGCACGCAAGCAACAAGCAAGCAAGGAATCACGCAAGCAAGCAAGCAAGCAAGCAAGCAAGCAAGCAAGCAAGCAAGCAAGCAAGCAAGCAAGCAAGCAAGCAAGCAAGCAAGCAAGCAAGCAAGCAAGCAAGCAAGCAAGCAAGCAAGCAAGCAAGCAAGCAAGCAAGCAAGCAAGCAAGCAAGCAAGCAAGCAAGCAAGCAAGCAAGCAAGCAAGCAAGCAAGCAAGCAAGCAAGCAAGCAAGCAAGCAAGCAAGCAAGCAAGCAAGCAAGCAAGCAAGCAAGCAAGCAAGCAAGCAAGCAAGCAAGCAAGCAAGCAAGCAAGCAAGCAAGCAAGCAAGCAAGCAAGCAAGCAAGCAAGCAAGCAAGCAAGCAAGCAAGCAAGCAAGCAAGCAAGCAAGCAAGCAAGCAAGCAAGCAAGCAAGCAAGCAAGCAAGCAAGCAAGCAAGCAAGCAAGCAAGCAAGCAAGCAAGCAAGCAAGCAAGCAAGCAAGCAAGCAAGCAAGCAAGCAAGCAAGCAAGCAAGCAAGCAAGCAAGCAAGCAAGCAAGCAAGCAAAGCAAGCAAGCAAGCAAGCAAGCAAGCAAGCAAGCAAGCAAGCAAGCAAGCAAGCAAGCAAGCAAGCAAGCAAGCAAGCAAGCAAGCAAGCAAGCAAGCAAGCAAGCAAGCAAGCAAGCAAGCAAGCAAGCAAGCAAGCAAGCAAGCAAGCAAGCAAGCAAGCAAGCAAGCAAGCAAGCAAGCAAGCAAGCAAGCAAGCAAGCAAGCAAGCAAGCAAGCAAGCAAGCAAGCAAGCAAGCAAGCAAGCAAGCAAGCAAGCAAGCAAGCAAGCAAGCAAGCAAGCAAGCAAGCAAGCAAGCAAGCAAGCAAGCAAGCAAGCAAGCAAGCAAGCAAGCAAGCAAGCAAGCAAGCAAGCAAGCAAGCAAGCAAGCAAGCAAGCAAGCAAGCAAGCAAGCAAGCAAGCAAGCAAGCAAGCAAGCAAGCAAGCAAGCAAGCAAGCAAGCAAGCAAGCAAGCAAGCAAGCAAGCAAGCAAGCAAGCAAGCAAGCAAGCAAGCAAGCAAGCAAGCAAGCAAGCAAGCAAGCAAGCAAGCAAGCAAGCAAGCAAGCAAGCAAGCAAGCAAGCAAGCAAGCAAGCAAGCAAGCAAGCAATCAAGCAAGCAAGCAAGCAAGCAAGCAAGCAAGCAAGCAAGCAAGCAAGCAAGCAAGCAAGCAAGCAAGCAAGCAAGCAAGCAAGCAAGCAAGCAGCAAGCAAGCAAGCAAGCAAGCAAGCAAGCAAGCAAGCAAGCAAGCAAGCAAGCAAGCAAGCAAGCAAGCAAGCAAGCAAGCAAGCAAGCAAGCAAGCAAGCAAGCAAGCAAGCAAGCAAGCAAGCAAGCAAGCAAGCAAGCAAGCAGCAAGCAAGCAAGCAAGCAAGCAAGCAAGCAAGCAAGCAAGCAAGCAAGCAAGCAAGCAAGCAAGCAAGCAAGCAAGCAAGCAAGCAAGCAGCAAGCAAGCAAGCAAGCAAGCAAGCAAGCAAGCAAGCAAGCAAGCAAGCAAGCAAGCAAGCAAGCAAGCAAGCAAGCAAGCAAGCAAGCAAAGCAAGCAAGCAAGCAAGCAAGCAAGCAAGCAAGCAAGCAAGCAAGCAAGCAAGCAAGCAAGCAAGCAAGCAAGCAAGCAAGCAAGCAAGCAAGCAAGCAAGCAAGCAAGCAAGCAAGCAAGCAAGCAAGCAAGCAAGCAAGCAAGCAAGCAAGCAAGCAAGCAAGCAAGCAAGCAAGCAAGCAACGCAAGCAAGCAAGCAAGCAAAGCAAGCAAGCAAGCAAGCAAGCAAGCAAGCAAGCAAGCAAGCAAGCAAGCAAGCAAGCAAGCAAGCAAGCAAGCAAGCAAGCAAGCAAGCAAGCAGCAGCAAGCAAGCAAGCAAGCAAGCAAGCAAGCAAGCAAGCAAGCAAGCAAGCAAGCAAGCAAGCAAGCAAGCAAGCAAGCAAGCAAGCAAGCAAGCAAGCAAGCAAGCAAGCAAGCAAGCAAGCAAGCAAGCAAGCAAGCAAGCAAGCAAGCAAGCACGCACGCACGCACGCACGCACGCGCACGCACGCACACGCAAGCAAGCAAGCAAGCAAGCAAGCAAGCAAGCAAGCAAGCAAGCAAGCAAGCAAGCAAGCACACAAGCACACAAGCAAGCAAGCACGCAAGCACTCAAGCAAGCAAGCAAGCAAGCAAGCAAGCAAGCAAGCAAGCACGCAAGCAAGCAAAGCAAGCAAGCAAGCAAGGCAAGCAAGCAAAGCAAGCAAGCAAAGCAAGCAAGCAAGCAAGCAAGCAAAGCAAGCAAGCAAGCAAGCAAGCAAGCGAGCAAGCAAGCAAGCAAAGCAAGCAAGCAAGCACACAAGCACACAAGCACGCAAGCATTCAGCGGAAGCAAGCAAAGCAAGCGATGGGCCCCCTTATGACTACCTGTGACCATCCACATCTCTCCTTCAGCTTTTGGGGTGCTTTCCGTGAAAAAAAGCTGTATAGGCGCCCGAGCCAGCTTTGGCGGCAGCATCTGTAAGCTTCCGGTTTATGGCCTGGAGAGTGCAAGGAACCCTCCAAGCCAACATCGCAGTTGCGATTCTGGCAGTTTGAACATGGCCCCGAGGTCCATAGCGATCTCACATGCTTCAGGTGCTCAACGTCCACCCACGGCCGCATTTTCCTCAACTAACTCCGGCGAGGTCTCGCTTGGTCAGAGAGCCAAAACGCCAGCCCAGCATTCTGATTTGACCATGAAGCTTCATGTTTCCCACCATGAAGAGATGACACCCATTCCGAAAAGCGAGAGCTGCCGATCTGTTTGGGCGCACGTGCCGCTTCGCGGTCGCACCTCCGACAGCTGTGTAGCTGCCGATACAACGGCTCCCACGGCTTCACTGCCTGGAGCCTGTTGCGGAGTCAAAACGCCTTGTGTGGGGATGGTGCTTGTTTCCTTGCATGTATTCTTTAACATGGTCCGCTTGCCGAAGAGCGCAACACAATCCCAATTGGAGCCCAGTTGCAAGGTATGCTGACCATGGCACTTTCGAGTGCGCCTAAATTCACTTTGGAAACTCGGTCGCGGGCCGCCCAACGGGGAGCCGGAGCTTAAGCGGCACTGGCTTCGTCAGGCACCCCTGAAAGCGCCATCTGACCAAGAGGCGAATGCACTAAAGTTCCCCCCTCGGCCTTCAAAAGCTGAGGTCCAACGGACTCTTTTCACATCAGCTACATGGGTGTCGTAAAATTAAACACCAAACATGCCGGTGTTCCTTTGGGCTTTGCAATGTCTACAGTAAGGAGCCCAACACATCGCCCCAGCGAACCAAGGGAGCTGTGCCTATTCCTTCGCCTTCTGCCTCGCTGGCTCGGGCGTCGGGCGGCTTAAGAGGCTCCTTGAGAGGCCCTCATGGCACCATCCCACCAGCGGAGTATTCCCGCAGCACCCCAACTCCAACGAGCTGATTGTTGGTGGGCTTGAGCTTGTTTCATGGTGTCTCCTGAAAATCCACTCATTGGGAACTTGGCCTGCTTTGCTGATTCGAGGGTGAAATGAGCCTGCTCCGCTCAAGATGCAACTAAATGAAGCAGCAGCACCCATCATTCGACACTGAGCGATCCTCAAGCTCCTCGGAGCAGTGCACGACACTCTTGGTTCGTCTTGGCTTGACAGGACTTTCCTCTGTTTCTGTCAGTGGCACGTGATGAGCATCTTCCCTTCCGCACACGTCTAATCGCAAAATGGGACACGTGGCAAACCCCGACTCCAACTCCAGGAATGTGGGAGGGCTGTTGGGCATCCAACGGAAGTCCTAGAAGTTTGGCAGTCAACCAAACGACCAACAAACTTCACGCCAGTGCTAGACCCTTTTGCTCCCCGGTCCGGTCGGATGGATCGCGCACGACCTCGCTGCCCAACATCGATCTTGGAAAGGACGTCCTCGACCTGCCACAAGCCCGCAGCAGCTTTGCACAATTGGCTGTTTGGGCGGAGGAGTCGCTCGAAAATATGCAACCCTGCAGGGTCCTCGGGTCAGTCTTCGATCACGCATTCCTATTTGCACGGCTTTGGTCCGTGAAGAATCGCAAGTCAGCCCCAGCCTGGAAGTGGGTCGACAAGGGATTGGCCTGATAGTTCATACCTGCCAATCCAAAACAAGGTACCCTCAAAATCGGCTGCCCCATCGGTAAATGGAAACAAGGACTAAAACCTGCGGTCTGGTTGATGTTTCACCCATACCCGCATAGCTGGAGGGTCCCTTCCGAGAAACTCAATGGTACGGCCCCCTAGACTTTCCTTTTGGCTGCCCTTTCACCAGACTTAAAGGCCCTTTCACCAGACTTAAAGGGGCCCTTGTTTTTGCAACACTCACACTAGGTGTCCTTTTGGACAAACAAGTGGCAGTAAGAAAATTAGAATGAAAAAAAACACAAGTGGAGCCCACCTCTTTTCAACCGAAAACTCACAAGCTGCACACCGATCCACATCTGACCGAGCTGCCAATCAACCGAAGTGCGGACATGAGGCCGATCCGCTTCCTGAGCTGGCGCAAAAGGCCGTGCTCGTAAGGAACCAGCCCCCAGGTGGTTGGCAGACATGAATCCACACTTAGATTTGAGGTCCACCAAAACTTTGGGCCCCAGTTCCCCCCCACCTCCATGTCGATTACTTGAAAAAGAAACTGAGGTTTTCCAGGTGGTTTCCTTTTTGATAATTACCACGAAAACGCAGCCTTTCTTTTGAAAAATCACTCCCAAAGATCCAAGCTCAGAACGTTGGGTCCCATGACCCCAGCTTGCGCCGAGTGTCTGCCCCGTCTTCCCCATCTTCTCCATACGAGAGTACTTGCCCTCAGCCAATATGCAGAGCCAGGATCCAAATACTTCAATCTACAGAATCAACGCTACCAGTGAGTCCGTGTCGACCGCGAAACGTGGGCAAACGGGAAAAGTTTGTCACTGATCGATTGAGACAAAATGATGCGGAGCATGTGAAGTCGAGCTGCATCTAAGCGCTTGTTGAGCATCAAGTACAATGCCTCAGCATTGAACAAGCAGTCTTTCTTTAAGTCTGCCTTGTGTCATTCAGCAGTATGCGCAACCTCCTCCAGCCAACTGCTTCGCACAATGCGCTCTGAGGCCGCTTCACAATCTGAGAAGCTGTTGCAGTTCTTGCACAACAGATCCTCAAACCACGCTTCGGCTGCAGAACTTTCTCACAAATGGTGGCAAAACATGTCTGTCTTGAGATGCATAACCTGCTGAGAAACAGCCACGGATCATTGAATCTCACTCCAAGCTTCGTAGGTGCCAGGTTGGAACATCGGGCTCAAGTACGAGACCATCTGACAGCGGGAATTCTCTGCGCTTGCGTTGGATGGCCAACAACAAGACAGGCATACTGCAGATGGTTGCAAAATCCAGTTCGCAAGACGAAATGAAACCATGGTAAAAACCAAGCAGGGTTTCCGAACGGTGGTGCGAAATGGATTTCGCAACCATCCACAGTATCACCCGTTGGTATGGCTGAACTGCCCTTGGCATCGGGGGGCCCAAGCCTCATATCCCAAAACGCCTGCCGAGCACCAGCCTGGTGTGGAGACATTGACGTGTGCCCCATCAGTTGCCTTGGCCAAGGCAGATTGCAACTCCATTGCAGTGCGTGTGTTTTCTTTGCAGACCCCCAACATGGCGGTGTTCCTTTGGGCCTCTCTTCAAAACCACCGAAAAAATGCCGAGCGAGGCGCACATCTGTCTCCCTTTTCAGCATGGAGTGGGACATCAGCGGTCGCGTGGCCTCGGGTCCCGCTCTACCCAGACCTCTGCCCCTATCCTGCAGGAGTCTCAGCCCGCCCTACCAAAACTTTGCAATAAAGCCCGCATTGGAACACCGCATGGTTGTTTCGCTTTGGCAACACCAGAAGTGCAAAGTCCCATGGCCATGCAACTCGCACACAGGTCTTCGTACATGGAGAATGCCGCGAAAAGAAGTGTGAGAACATGCAATCCCAATGAAAACACAACATGAGAAGCTTCACGCAACGCCAAACCTGCCCACACCCAATTCACCATAGAGACGCAACATGAGAAGCTTCACGCAAAGCCAAGCCTGCCCACATGCAATCCACCATGGAACGCAACATGAGAAGCCTTATTCAAGGCTGCGCACCTGCACACTCCAACTCGCATCACCATGCCTGCCCTTTAGAATTGTAAATCTGTGCATGCGTGTTTGGTATCTAGCTCGGTTTGTTTTAGTGAGGGAGCGAGCTTGAAACGCTCAAAATGATTGATAGTCTGATGTTTGTTTTGTTGGGGAGAACACTTTGATACAACTCTCATTTGCCACACAATGCATTGGGACTGCCCAACCCAAATTGTCCATTTGCTCTTGGGGTACAGCGTCTGCAGAAAGTTACAATTTTTCAACACCAGGAAATGGGCGTGGCTCAAAATTAACCAGGAGGGGCAAACCGCAGGTTTTGGTCCATGTGTCCACTTACCAGGGGTCCATTTTGGCCCGGTTTTTTGAGCCACAGCCAATGAGATTTGGATCCTCAACAGGACCTGCAAGGATTGTTGCTCGTATCCACCCAGTTTCCCCTAGACTGCGGGACAGCCCAGCACAAGCAACTCGGCGCGGTCGCCTGATTGAACTGGCCCCTTCTGGATGCTATTTGCAGATTAGGATTCAAGTAGTAGTAGAATGGGCCTAGTTGGATGCAAAACCTTGCTGCTCTCAGCATATTCTTGACTGGAGTGCTTTGCTTTACATTACTTTCAATTAACGAGAAAATACAAAGATGTTCTGCCCTTTGTTTGCGCAAGTTGCGTTTGCTTGATGCATGTTGCTTGGGGTTCGGGACGCATGGATCTTAGTGTTGGTTGCGAAAATCCTATTAGTTTGTTCTGTTTGCGTAGTAGGGTGTGTCAATGCCCGATGCAACAGCTCGGGCTAGCTTTTGCTTCTTGAGCTGGAGGATACAAACACATTGGTTTGCTGAATTTCTGCATCTGCTTATTTGGCTACAGCAACTTTGGGAGGGAATGGGGGGGGCACCCTAGATCCCCACCAAGGCCACCCAAAAGAAGAAAAAAACCGCCGTCCCGTGGCCTCTTGAGGAACTGCAATTGTTACAATTCCAAAGCCTGAAATTACTTGGATCCCCAAGTCAAGGACCTACAGGGATGTCGTCTTAGTCCCGTGCGGGGTTGTTTCTCTTTCCTTTTCTTTGCAGGTCTCACGCACTCCCAGAGATCTGGGAGTGGAGTCACTCTTTGGGTGTGGCCCATGTTTATGGCAAGCAGGTGGCCCATCTCGTTTTAGCTATGTTACTTGATGCTTACTTGTTTCGTCACATGCCCACTTTTGCAGAGGAAAGCAATGATGAAACTCAGACCTGCACATTCAAAACCGCATGCAACGCAACATGCAAGAACGGGGTCCCAAGAAAAAAAATGATGAACAAGGAAGAATTGTGTGGGACCCTTTCCGCATTTTGGCCCCAATCGCAAATGTTCTTTGCAAAGGCGTGTCATCTGATTGAATCATGGATCTCCGCGCCACCTCAGCCAGAATTGCACTACACAGCCATGCGGCGCGAATGCCCTGGCCACTGAAGGAGTATTCCACCTGGCGGGTGAATCTCAACCACCTCAAAGACTCGCGGGGCAAAACGTTCAAAACACGTGTTCTAGATGCACTGCCGTTGCATTGGCAGGCCTGCACGATTTTTTAAAGAGCATCTTGACGCAAGAGGGATGCTCTGGGTTGATATCCAGCACAACATGAGCATCGCCCAAGACCCACAGTCTGTGGGTTCTGCCAACATGGTGTGCTAAATCTAGCCGGCTGAGCCCTTCACATTCAGTGGCTCTCGGAACCGTTCTGACAATACATCATGGTTTGGAGCCCGGTGGCTCGGTGGCTCGGGGGGGGGGGGGTCCCATGTACCCTCTACAAACTCCAAATCGAAACAAATCCCAGCCAGCAAGGCATTACCTGAATACGCAGATTCGCAGCTCCTCCGCTTCGCCCCGGGTCCCGCCTCACCCACGACGAGGGAGGTGTGGAAAGCATCCAACGGCTCCTCAAGCTTCCAAGCAACAGGCGTGAACGAAATCAAGGTCGCAATGGAAACTCATAATGTTGACCCCGGATTAATACACTTTTGTTTGTTAAGCAGGGGGTGTTCCCCTCCAAAGGTGATAAATTCCATAAACAGGGGGTTATTCATCCGGGGTCAACATTACTCAGAACATCGAATGCTCTTGCGCGAGCTCTTCACAACAAATCTGCAGGCTCCAGCTCGGAAAGTAGCACAATCCCCAGAGCGACATGTGTCTGCTGCTCATAACCCCTGCAAACCCCAGCGCTCGGCGCGTGAATATGTCGGCTTTGAGGGCTTCAACTAAGGCTTGCTCTGAACCTCGAATCTTGGATGCCGAGGGCAGGTGGAACAGCACGGTTGCAGCCAGCCTCACACGCGAAAGCGTCCGGCTCTGGATTCCAGGCTGGCTTGAGATTCCAGAAGGGCTTGAATACGTCTACACATAGCTTGCCCGCCATGGGCCAAGAAGCAAAATCTGGTTCTGATTTTTTCCCCAAGAAAGCTGTGGGGTCTCAGCCCAGATAGGCTCCAGGGTGATCCGGGGCGGCCCTGAGGTAAGGTTCCACACGAGGGTTCCACGAGGGTTCCACCAGGGTTCCACCAGGGTTCCACCAGGGTTCCACGAGGTTCTGCGAGGGCTGCGGGGTGGTGCGAGCACTAAAAAGAGCACCGCATGCTGTTGGGGATATCACCTGAGCTTATGGGCGTTTGGCTTTCCTTTAAAAAAAAACTCCCTAGGTGACTAAAAAAAAAAAAAACGGTGGAAAAAAGAGGGAAATCAACAAAAAAACAAAACAAAAACAAAAAAACGCACAGAACGTACGCCAATTCAGCCAGTCGCTTCACAGGGCTGGTGCCCCCGAAGACGCTTGGCACAGCCACCGACTCCCCAGCCCCCATGGCGATCGAGAGTCACCTCCGTGGCTTGAGCCGGACTGCTGCGGGAGGTGGGCGCCCGCCCGGATTCCGGAGCCAAGGAGCCAAGCTCAGAAGCTCAGAAAAAAAGACCTGCGAAGGTACATCAATGCAAGAATTAAGGGTTGGGGGTCCCAAAAAACCAAAAAACGATTGAGGGTCCCAAATCAAATCAAAAAAAAAAGATGGAGGGTCCCAAAAAACATCGGGAAGCCACAAAACACCAAAAAGATGCAAGGGTCCAAGTCAAACCCTGCTCCCGAAGCTCTTGTCATACGCCTGCACATGCTGAAATGCAGTCGAAGGGCTCTACACCCCATGCCAGGCCCCGCATGTACCCATTGTACTCCTAGGATTGTACCCCAAGCTGAAAGTACATAAAAACCCAAGACATGCCAACAACAGTGTAGATACTCCCTGAGCAATGTGAGCCACGGTCAATTCTTATGTCCACCACCTGACACTGGATTTTGGTGAGGGAACTTCCTTTTTGGTTGGCTTTGAAGGGACACCAAAGGAAAACTATGTGTTTATTCATGTATTGTTTGTGTGTGTGCTTTTTTTGGGGGTCCCCTCAAAAAGGACACCCCCCATATTATATCTATACATAATATAACAATATTATGTATATACATGCCATAAAAATTAGTCACTTAAGGCTTTTTCCATGCTACTTTGGATCCAAACCTATGCCCTGATGGCAGTCCTTGCCCGCGCCGTCTTCAAGTCCCGCCTTGTGAAGCCTCACTTGGTTGGACGGCTGCACCGCATCACCTGCCAGCCCTCTTCAGCGATGGATACACTCCCTCCGACTAACGTGGCACCTGAAAGGGGCTCCCTTCAAGAGGAAATTGATCTTGCAACTACCTCCCCACAGGTGCCATGTTAGTGGGAGGAAGGGTCTCCAAGAGCTCCCCTTGTTTGATATCTGAGCCACGGTCAATACTATTCGCAAAGGACTTTGGTGGCAACATAGCCAACTATCGCCATGAACCATCTGATACGACTTGGCCAATGCAAAAGTGTCCTACGTCTTGGCAAGTTGACATCCAGGTAAGTGACTTTCTTCTCTTTCTCTCTCCCTCTCTGCCTCTCTCTTTCCGGAGCTCGAGACTTATGAGAAAAGGCAAGCGGATCTTTCGAGGCCGTCTCTGCTCTATCTGGTCGTTTCTCCCGCTTGATTCCGTGAGGCCGTACCCTCGGCCCCCATTGGATCCAGACTCCACATCCAACACGTGGAAGACATCAGATCTTCCCGGGACTTGAACACACATGCAGCGTTGAGCTGCCATACGAATCTCTATACCTTTTTCTACCATCGTTCATTCCAAGAGCCAAATCTCAGCATGTGAATGAATTATAGGTTTGCATCTTTTTCAGGCCACGGCCCTAGCTCACATCGGTCAGTGCTATCATTGTGGACAAAATATGCCCGCAGCATGGGCAAAGCTCAAGGCCACACAAGTCTGATGTACCCAAACAGATTCGAGCAACGCCCGAGCTTGTGATGGGGGCTCCAGACTTCTGCCTCTGGTTCAACGTACCAAACTCAAGCAGCTGGATAGGGGAAAAAGTGCTCGCGAAAGAGCCCAGGTTGCGGAATGCGCAAGTTCCGAATCCAAGCAATTCTCACTTGCCCGAAGGACCTGGACATAAAAGGTTAACCTTTGGGGACCTCCACTAAAAATGGACCAAAACTGGAAAACCAAAAGGTCAAAAGGTCGGTTTTTAACAACTGAGAATTGTGGCGAATCGCAAAGCCAGCGTTGCGACGCCTACCAGGCCCACTGCTTTCGGCTTCACGTCGTAGCGAACTCGGTCGGCTGAGTTGGACTGGTCATGGCAGAAGTGAGGCATTACCAGAAGCTGAAGTAAGTGTTGCTGCTCCGAGTTTTCCATGGTCCGTATTATAAGGCACCCTGAGATCTGTGTCTGCGTCCCATGCGTCTGAAGCCACTCACTCCCGTCCTATGTTCATCCCTTGCCGCTGAGCCCATCGACATTTCGCAGTCGGCCATCTGAGCTGAGCCAGGGGCGACCCCTTGGCATGCTGCCTCAAGCAACCTACGGCCAGGGTCACGACACAAGAACGAGCAAACCGGCGAGCAGACCGGTTGGATTCGGCCCGGGACTCAAATCACACTCTGGGGCTCCCGGCCGGCCGGGAAGGTTAGTGGAATTGCATGGCGGCTGCGCGTCGGGATGAGCTGAAATGATGCTCTACCAACGCGAGCAACTCATGTGCCGTGCAAGCGAGCTCCTTCATGCACCTTGGCACGCGCCTACGTCAAGCAAGGCTTGGATGTGTCCAAATCCAGGCGAGCCCCTAAGCCTTTGGCTTTCCTTTCAACGTCATCCGAAAGCGCAATCCAACTTTAAGACAATGAATGCCACATATCTACCAAGTTGCAATCTTGAAAGCGTTCCTACACATGGATCTCTTGAGCTTCCGCGAACCACCCACGTCCTCTGGCCGTGGTTCCTTGACCTGCGCAAGCATGCTCTCCGCGGCCAACAAGAAGCAAGGCTTCAAATCCAATCCAATCCACCAGTTTCCAAACCACCATTTCTTTTCGGGTTCGGATTTGTTTTTATGTGTTTTTTTTTATTATTATTATTTGTTTTAATGTGTTTTTTTTCTTCGGATTTTTCTTTCTTTTCAGGGCTCCCTGAGCCAAGACTTTGGAAAAGAGGATCCCATGTCTCGAGACTATCTCTCACTTTCTAGCATCGGTTTTGAGAGGACGCTCCGAAACATCCGCCTGAGTCACAATCAAAACCCGGAGATTAAAATGGTCGACGAACCATGCTTCAAGAATTAAGAAGGCGGATATCCGCAGATATTTTTGGCAAGGGGATTGTCCCTTACTAACCTTCATCTACCCGGGTTTTGAGCAAGTGGCCCACCTCACGACGAAGCCGTGCCTTTAGTTCCACCGGCAACGTCTTCAGCAAGGCCTTGGCATGCTCATCTTTCACCTGGCGAAAGCTTCAAAAGGAGGCCTTCCTCAAGTGGGTGACTCGTCTTTTTTTGGATGGGGTACCAACGTTGTTGGTAGGTTTCAAAGGAACACCAAAAGACAAAGCGAAACCTATTTTGCTTCCAACCTTAAACAACACACTCAAGTAGCATGTTGCCAAACTTGAGCCTCCAAAAGCGCAACCACAAAACAACCCACCATAGGACGCAGCTAGGAAGGGCATACGATCTGCAAAATTGGTTTCTGGTGCACCTCCCCCTACCCTGCCAACATTGTGCGCAAGCTTCAGAAACTCCAGCAACGCAGACGTCCCACCTGCTCCCTACATGCCCTCTGCCAACCAAGTGAGGCTGTATATGCACCAGCATAGACCCCCAAATAGCCAGAGCTCCTTGCGCCACTCAGAAATCTCAGTTCGCACATGTACTACCCGCCGCGGTCGCGAGATCGAAACATCACCTCCCCTTCCAAAAATTGAGAACCCCCACGCTTTCAGCTTGAACAATGTCAAAACGAAGCTAGGTCGTCCAGTAGAGAGCTTGGAATAAGGGTACCCTTTTTCTGTAGTCTATGTTAGTAGGGGCTTGCCCTCCCCCAACAAAGGGCAAAAGGGCACTACTGGGGGACCTAGGCTTGCCCAAGGACCTGGACATAAAAGGTTAACCTTTTAGGACCTCCACTAAAAATGGACCAAAACTGGAAAACCAAAAGGTCAAAAGGCCGGTTTTGAACAACTGAGCTTTTGCCTCGGCCCATCGACACGCAGCGGGCCCATCGACCTCCGCGTAGACGCCGCTGGTGGTCAACAGCTCCCCACCGAAACGCTCCAGGCGCTTCAGGCGAATGGCCGCGCCCGCGTCCAACACCACCTGACCCCGCTGACCCGGCGGACCGGCTTGGGCGGGAGAAAGCAACTGAGCCACAATCTAAACCCGGTACTAAAATGCTTGACCCATGTCTTTTTTCTCTCTCGGCGTATTGAGTCCTTTCGGACGCTGCCACTCCAGAACCATGTAAGGAAATGCAAAGGCGGCTGCAACTATTTATGGCAAGGGGAGTGTCCCTGACTAACCTTCATCTACCCAGGTTTTGATTGTGGCTCAACTGGGAGGGGGTTGGTATTTTATGAAAAAGCCTGCATTCTCCAAAGATATGTTTGTCGGAAGCAAAAGGAACTGATGGGAGCAATGTAGAGCTGCAATCTTCAGCAGCCTGACATGTCAGATAGCTTGAACAAAGCTTCTGAAACCCAAAACGAGATATCAAACCTGCTGCTTCGGGCCAACTCCTCAAGCAGGTTGGCGTCATTGGAACAAAGCATGTGGGTCGCGTGGTCCCATTAACGAGTCAACACTGTATCGCTCAGCTTGGTAGACTGTGGAGAAGAACGGCAGGCTGATGGACTCAATTTTCAAACTTCAGGCGTGCTACTCCTAATCTGACTTGAGCTGTGAGTGTGTGCGTGTGTCACACAGCGCCGACCCGCTTTCGAACTTGTGGGCATGCCAGTATGTGAGCTCGAGGCCGTTTAGCTCCCTGTCACCACGTTTGACAGCATGAGTTCCACTTAGCTAAACCACCAGTCCTGACCTCATGCCGACCGAATCGCCTGCCGCTCATCTGCACCCTGCTCCCAGAATGTCATGGGAGTCTTAGTAGGTCTCGATGAGCAATGGGCGCTGTTTCAGGGATATCACAAAGGTCTACGTGTCAGTCGTCAGAATCACTGGTCGGGCTCAGTAAAGCTCAGCTTCTGCATGGGTCTGGGCCATCGTGGCTTCGTGACTCACACTCAACCGACTTAATTTTTGATGTATTGCCTTCCTAGGCATTGACATGAAAAAACGAGACAAGCTCAAAGTTACTTTCTGCGCAGAAAGACCGATGAAAACTCACTGGCACTAAGCCCATGGAGGTGAACTCCAACAACTCTTGGCAAGCAGGGGAGTGTGTTGTTTTCCGCTTCGGCAAGCTGGGCACCCATGCAATGTGTGTGTGTGTGCGCGCGTGTGTGCTGCCTATAACAAACACACCTGCAATATTGCTGAAGCTCCCTAGTCAAGCATCGTCTTCAGGTACATGCACTTCAAAAGAAATAGTGAAACAACACCTCTTGTCATCTAGCATGATTCACATGTCAAGCCAGCCAAGTACTGCCTCTCAATCACAGAGCGCCAAAATCACGGTGACAGTGTGCTTTCATAACTTATGGCTCCCCAAAGGCGGCCACACGCCGGCCCCGCGAAATCATTTAGGCAATCATTGACCACATTCCTGAGAATGACAAACAACCAGCACGGCACTCACAGGACTCAACCTGGTCCCCCTCATCAGCCGTCCGGCTTCTGAGCTTCTGAGTAAGTTAATATCGTTCTGCAACCAAGTGAACGGCAACTGTTCGTTCTAATGCATCTTCGAGCGGGTGCAGGTTGGTTGACACCTGCGTACTTTTTTTGGGGGGGGAGGGCACTGCTTCCCGGCTTCCTTGCTTGCCACTTCCGGCAGTCTAGGCAGCACACTGTTTGGCCGACGATGGATCAGCGTGGCATGCACAGCTCCAAACGCTGCCACTGGAGCAGCGCCGAAACACGTTGGTACCTATTTGTGATTCTACGGTCATGCACATTTAAATGGATCTCGGTACTGGATTGGCCAATAAGATCGCCAGCAACATAGGCACTGCTCACATTGCGGCTCTGGCGACATTGCGGCTGCGGATGCAAACGGCGCCGGCTCAATTTCGGAGATGATGGACCTAGGCACGGCCAAAGTGCGTCACATGCCAAGCTGACATTGGACAAATTCAGTAGTGTGCCTCGTGTGGAGCTGGTTACACGCCAAAGCTCAAACGGACGAACGGCGCGCTTTTCTCGGGGCGCTGGTGTACATCTCGGAGCCTTTCAGAGCTCGTCCACTCACCACTTGAACATGAATGCAAGCTTCACGACTTGCCTGAAAATCCATCTAAGCATACAAACTCCTCTTTCAGCTGCCATTGTGGAGGAGTGTCTATCGCAGGGGCTTCTTGACGAAAGTCGTTGAGGACGACTGCTTCGACCAGCTATCACAGGTGCTAAAGAGCGTACAGCTGCTATCCGAGTCTCCCCCCACGAAGCTTGCAAAGTGGCAGCTCTGCTCCTTGACGCAGTGCATCTTGCAGGCCGCCTCGCTCTTGGCTTCGTTCTGCTGCGGGAGGACCTCGCCCTCGCACTTGCCTTGGCCCTTGTCTTCCGGGTACATGATGAAGCCGTACCATGCTTTGCAGGCAAGGAAGGATTTGTAGCGGTTGGCCTTGCCATCCAAACCCCAGGCCGGCTTCTCCCCGAACTCCTGCTCGTAGCTCTTGCAAGCCTCCACCGGGTTCTTGGTGCTGGCGCCATTTCCAATTTGCACCCACGAGTTATTTCCTTGCTCACCTGGGCAAGACATGAACTACTTCAGGACCTCATCACACTCCTAACTGAAATCGTGGGGTGTTCTGACATGTCAAGACTTCGTCCACCGCATGTTTGAACCCCTGGTGCACATAGGGGCTGTTCAACGGGGATCCTTACATGAAAAACACCTGAACATTGCCTTGTAATGGTGGAATTCCCTTTATTTGCTGGAAAAAGCAACATGTTTCAAATGGCTGCAAAATGTGTACTTTTTAAGAAGCCCTGTTCAACTCGGGTTCCTTTTTGCCATCACTTTTGCAGCTGGGCACTGGCGAAGGGCGCCCACTGGTCCCCTGGCGCCACACGAGGATTCACCGTCAGCACCCCTTCGCTGTTCGCCTTGCAGTAGTCTTCATAGTGCGCCAGCCTCGATTCGCGCGAGCAAATGGCTGTGGCTCAAAAAAGTGGTACCAAAATCGCACCTTGGTACATGGAAACAAAGACTAAAACCTGCGTAACCCCTGGCCCTTCTAATTTCGAGCCATACCCAAACAACACAGGCCAGGGGGCAAGTGTCAAGCCAGCCTGTTGAAGGTATCGGCCCAACGTTTCGAGAGCACTTGTGGTGGAGCTCTGTAAATTGTGAGGTAGTTCTACTGATTAAAAACAGTGCCCCATAGCGGGGAAGAGCAGCTTCAAGCCGCCAAGACTTGCCTGTCAAAAACAGAGCACTTGCCATCGTCCTTTCTTGGGTTAAGAATCAAAGGGTGTAGGGCTACTTCAAATCTCGTTGGCAGACTCGCGAGTTCGACATGCCGCTTGACTTCCGGAGTCTCATAGGTTTGATTCGCAACTTTGGCATCGAGAACAAGCTGCGAGACGAGCCCAAGTCTGATCAAACTGCAAGCAGGTCAATCCCTACTAGTTGTTGTCTTAACAATCCCACAAAACGAGTGCGGCAATCGAACGCTGACAATGCGGTACCCTTTCGCGTTTCAAACTTCAAAAGCAAGCCTCCCCCGGTCAGCCCCTTTTCGGAACCTCCCAACCACCCCCCGCAATGCCGCGAAACTTCATGTGGTGCTTGGCACAGAAGCCCACCGCCTCACCGAAGCCTGTCCTGCTCCACCCATCCACGTGGGAGAACCATACCATGGCCTGCAGGGCACAAGTACCACTGTGAACATCGCAAAAACAGGTCGGTGAATAGCGCATGCTAAAGAGCTGAAGCAAGTTCTTGAGTTGACATGCAGCTGAGGCCAAGATGTTTGGCGCGCTGGGGAGGCAGAAGCACGCGTGAAGATCGGACGGATGGGAGACACTTCGACGCACCATGCACGCCACGCGCTCAGCCCATACATTTGATTGCATTGGTGTTGGGCCGCTTGAAACGGTGGGCAAGAAGTGCAGCAAAGTTGCTTTGGCTCTGATTGATCCATGGAAATGATAGCTGAAACATCGCATGGCCTGAAACGGAAAAAGGACAGCTTGCGGTCACAACTGTTTCTTGCCCATTTACGTTTTCTTGGCAAGTGAACTGGCGAGGCGCCTTCGCTTGCACACGCTGCGTACTGTGGCCACTTCCTCACATCCGCGCGCGCGTGTTAACCTTTGCGGCAGTGCAACGAGTGTTCTTTCAATGACTAGGCAGACGAGCAGTTGGGTTCCGGTCAAAGAAAAGTTACAGTAGGATTCCGCAAATGGTAGCGATGGAAAACTGGGAGGAGCTTGACTCGTTTTCAGGCGGGGTTCACGTTCGTGCCACGACGTATGCCTTTGGTTGCGAGGCTCCCCAGCCATCACCAGGAAGTTTCCTTGGCCAGATGTGCAAAAAGCTCGGCCCGGGGCTTAAGTCATTGGCTCCACATCAGGCGAGGGGCACAGGAACCTCGTCTTCAGCATGAGAAAGCAAGCAGCGATGGGTTGACGCACTGCGCCGTTCCAAGACACAGTTGTCTGATTGTTCCAGCACATCCCAGCATGGAGCCCCCTGCTTCGTAGCATTCCTGCCGGTAGGTACGTCTCATCAAGGGCATGCCGTCGGTTGCATTGCGGCCCTCGGGCCGGCAGCCGAGTTGTGTCGCGCAGGCAACCGTCTTGTGGCTTGAGGTTCGTTGTTCCTCGCCCTACCAAAGGCTTTCCTCGCGCAATGGCGGTGAGATGAACGGTCATGGACTTGTCCGCCCCTGCTCGCACGGAAAAAGGCGTTGGCAACGGAAGCAAGCGTGGCCGGTTGTCTTTTTGGCATCCCCTTCCAAAAAAACAGGCGCGAGAAAAATGGAACCAGCTCCAAGAAACAAGACGCCCCCATTTGCAAACTTGGGGTTCCCTGCAGTTTGGGCCCGAGCCCAAACTAAAAAGGCGACCCAAAGATGGGTCAAAATTAAACCACCAGGAATTGGACCGCAGGTCTTAGTCCTTGGTCCCAGAAAACCAGGGCTCCATTTAGGGGCTACCCAATGTTTTTGACCACCACAACCACCTGTGAAACTCCGACTTCTTCCCACCGGGCCTGGGGCATCGCCAGGTCCCCGGCCAGGCGCGCCATCAGAGGCCCGCTGAGGCTCTGCCCCCAGATCTTCATCTCCTAACCGACGAGGCGTGTCTTAGGGCCACCCCCCCAAATGGTGTTTTTTGTTTTTGTTTCCCCAAAAACAAACTATATATATATATATGTGTTTTCTCCCCGCCCCCCCCCCCCCAAAAAAAAAAAAAAAAAAAAAAACATAATAACAATAATAAATGGCGGTTGTTTTTTCTCCCCACCCCCCAGAATGGACTTCAGAATTTTTTTGGGGCCACCCGCAGACTTGAGTTCGGTCTTGGTTTTGCCCCCCCTCTAAAAGTGTGCGTGTTTTTGGTAGGGGTTCAACAAAAAGGGGCCCCCTAAAAAAAGACACGCCCGACTGATGCAACGGGTTGACACCAAATCCACATCCGTCTCATGGAGCCCATGGTTAAATTCAACCGAGTTCCCGGAGTCAGTCTGTCCACACAAGCCTTCTTCCACTCGGAGCTTGACTCGCTAGGCTGCATTTTAGAAAGTGCGAGGCTAATGTGCTAATCACTCTTCGCCGTGTCCATCTAAAATGGTGAGATTCTGTCTGGTGAAGGTTGCACGCTTTAGAACAGGGGAAACATATGTTGTGTGTTCTTGGGTTAAATGGGCAACAATCCGTCAGCATGCTTTATGGATCGTTTCCGGCCCCACTTCTTATGCGCTGCCTTCCGCGCAGGTCCCACAGCTGCGCAGGTCCCTCGATTTGATCAGCACTTGTCCTTCAGGGCCCCGCCCCACAGGGCTTGCGTCTTGTAAGCACCCACCATCATCTTTGCAGCGTCGTCCGGCGAGTAGGCAGTCCTCGTATGGCTCCACTGGCCATCCAGAAGCACTTTCGGACTGA
Source organism: Effrenium voratum (assembly GCA_963377175.1). NCBI lineage: Eukaryota > Dinophyceae > Suessiales > Symbiodiniaceae > Effrenium > Effrenium voratum. The sequence continues at coordinate 342,307 of CAUJNA010003414.1, forward strand.
TCGATTGATCCACAATGCAAAGCACCCCATGGCCCCTTCAATCGCTGCCATTTGAAGAGAACAAAGCTTCCTTTTCAAACGAGCACGCAGCGCTGGGCAAGCAAGTGCCGAAAACTGCTCAAAAAGTAACTGCATATGACGGCGCAACATGTCCACCATGGACTAGTTTTGCTCAAGTACGAAGCCCCATGCTTTGGATGGCTCTGAACCAATGACAACAAGTCATCCTTACCCTATTATACTGATCATTACATCGTCAGTCGTTGTGGGTGTGTACTCCGCAATGCAAACTGGAAAATCCATACACAAGTCCCATCAACGGGGAAAAATGGGTCTCTCTCTCTCTCTCTTTGTCTCCCTCTGTTTTTGTTCCTCCCTCTCTCTCTCTCTCTCTCTCCCTCTCTCTCTCTCTCTCTCTCGCTCTCTGCAAAACAGACAAACATGACAGTGTCTCAGTAGTTTATATGTTTGCTCAAAAATAGCATCCTGGAGCCTGGAGTACTTTTGTTTGGGTAACCCCCCTGCTACATGCGAAAAGGACTTGGACGCCAAAGCAGGGGCCCTGTGAGAAAAAAGACGTCTGCGCAGGGGTGCTTTCTCATTAGGGTGGTTGCCTTTAGGGGAAACGAATCATTTGGGAGGGCCAACATGTTGAGACAGTCGCCGATGCAACAATGTCGTGAACCACTAAAATCCCTGGCAGGTTCTCCACTCGGCTCGACTTGAGCCAAGTGTGAGACATGGCTGTGGGTCAAACAGATGTACCCAAAATGGGAGCCCTGGCAAATGGAAACATGGAAACCAAAACCTGCGGTCTGCGAATTTAATTTTGACCACCCACATGCCTTCACTCAGCCCGAGGGGCGGGAAGGGGCAGGCCTTCACCTCCAGGCCGTTCAGATAGATGCGGGTCTCGTTCCTCGGATGGAGGGTCTCGCTTGCGGATGGGCTGCACAGGAAGAGTTTGTGTATTACCTGGGAGTACACCCACTGGGTATTGAGCCCGCTGTATTGCGCATCTCCGGGTAAAAAGTCGTGTTATTTTATGAACCATTCTGGGTCATTTCCCAAGGGTGGAATCCCGCCCGCCGCGAAAGTGTTGGCCGTCAAAGAACAGGGGTGACATCGTTTGACATCTTCCAAGACAAGGAATCCAAGAGGAGGGCAGCCTGGGCGCGCATAGCAACCAAGCTCAGTAATCCTTTGTTGACATCTGCCCCCTGGCACCCGCTCCCTAAGCCAAACGGCAGCTTCATGTCGTAGGTGAAGGCCACGTGCTGCCATATTGCCTGCTCGCTCTTCTCAGTCGCAGCAGTTGTGCATTCCTGGCCACCTCGGATACACCGTGCTCAAAACCTGCCATCGCCAAATCCCCCCCCCCAAGACGGAGTCCCATCAAGCCAAAGTCGTGGCTCCCATCGCGGCCCAGTGGCTGAAGCGGAAGGAAAAGGTCGAGTCCTGCGGAAGGCTCGCGGGAAGGCGAGGCTGGTACCATGCCAGAGTGTGGCAATGCGGACTACGAAGCGACCATTTTGCGGTGGCACATCGCGACTTTGCTATGTCAGTTGCATTGCGCAAATGGCATCCCAATGCCGTTAAGCCACTTAACAAGGCCCCAGCAACCGGGCTCTTTGAAGAAAATGTGCTACTGCCAACCATCATGCAGACCCACAAAACGCGCATCCGGTCCGAATTGCTGAAAGCCCGAAGGTCCACGTCCATGCTGGAGCTGTCCTGCAGTTGGAACCCTTTGGATTTGCCTTCTTTTGAGGGTGCCGTTTTTGGGGTTGGGAAATGAACTGGAGTACCACGTTTTTTGGGGGTCCCCTAAAAAACACACACACACACACCCATGTTTCGCAAAAACTGTCGGGCTGGCTTCTAGAAAACAATGACATGCAATCTGCTTTTCAAATCTCATAACCCACGATCTGCCAAGGTTTGCCTCGTTCTTTTTCTTGGTGTCAAACATCAGGAAGGATTCGCCGCTCTGCGCAAGGCATACTGGGCATGCTGCAAGCTCCATCCGTTAGAGACAACCCAGTACCAGTCTAGGACAGTGGAGGGCCAGCTTGCCAAGTCATGGTTTCGCCAGATGTGCGACAGAGACTGGCGGATCCGCGAAACCCGACGTGTACGCCCCGTCATGACCAGCACTGAAGATTGTCCTTAGGCGACTCAAGTGCATCAATTGCCTGCTTCCACATTGAGCAACCAGTATGCATCAGCACACAGCCCCACACACACACACACGCGCACACACACACACACATGAAAACACGTACCGCAAACAAGCTCAAACGTGCGCTGCCTGCTGCGGCCAGTGCTGACCAAGTGTCAAAGGACCCGAGGCTTCATCTCGACGAACCATTGACATCATTGTGAACCCGGTGTCCTGACAAGCACAAGTCGGTATGGGCCAAGATTAAACCACCAGGGGACCGCAGGTTTTAGTCACTTTGGTCCTTGTTTTGTCAGGGTTCCATTTTGGGTACCTGTTTTGACCCACACCCGAGTAGCAACTGATTCCCGTGCACCTGACACATCTGGAGATCGTGCCAAAGCTGCCCAAACCTGCCAAAACCTTCCGAAATGTTGGACTTACACGCACGTGAAATACTCGATGTACCAGCATGTCCTTGACCAAATCCTTGGCATCACCCGCGTCGATAGCGAACTGGGGGTTGTCCACCTCTGCCTTCTTGGACCAGTCTGGCCTCCCACGCTTCTCGCATATGCAATTGTCTTTTCTTTGTTCGAAGTGAGACACATACAAGCACAAACACAAACACAAACACAAGCACAAACAACTAGAAACACAGACACAAACAAACAAACAAACAAACAAACAAACAAACAAACAAACAAACAAACAAACACAAATAAACAAACAAACAAACAAACAAACAAACATACAAACAAACAAACACAGAAACACACAAACACACAAACACACAAACACACAAACACAAACACACAAACAAACAAACAAACAAACAAACAAACAAACAAACAAACAAACAAACAAACAAACAAAACAAACAAACAAACAAACAAACAAACAAACAAACAAACAAACAAGAGAGACACACGCGCACACACACACACACAAACCACTCTCAACGCAAAGTAGAAAGCACCAAACCATGAAGCCGTTGAGGCAAGTAGCCAAAAACGAGATGCAAAAACCAAAGCAAAAGGAGTGCACTCGGAAAGCCAGCATGTTGAAATCCTTCAAACATCCCTCAGGTGATCGAAGTTTCAGTGATCCCCCCCAGCGCCTGGGCCCGTACCAAGAGATCATCTTTGCCTCGGGATGCGTTCAAGCCTCAAACCCAAAGTTGGGCTTCACCCCGCGATGCACCGCGAAAAGTCGATGACGCTCTTTGAACATCTATGCGAAACACCCCCATGAGCTCATCCCTTGTTTTGATGTTCTTCATTTTATGACACCATCCATTTGGCCAAAAGGACCTACATAGAAACCAAAAGGCCACGCTGCGATGCTCTGGTGTTTGAAGGCTGACCTTGAGACAAAAGCAAAAGCACAGCACAGCATACCGCATGCATTATCCCCACACGAACCACGGAAACTAAAGCAAGGGGATACAAGGGGCCAACTTTGCACGTGTTGACCAAATCAGACCTTCGATGATTGGAACCCAGCTGAGAATCAAGCAGGAAAGCAGGAAAGCAGGAAAGAAGGAACGAAGTCAAGAAGGAACGAAGGCAAGAAAAAGACAATGAGAGAGAGAGAGAGAGATCAAAAAAGAAATCAAACACGTACACAAGAACTCTGGTACTGTTTGTGGGGGTGGATAGCTGCCACGGTTTTTCACCAATCTTGTTCCCACGTTTGCGGCGTTTCCCTCCCTGGTCCATTTAGGGGTGGGTTTAGGGCGGGTTTAAGATGGACTTAGGCCTGCCTGCTTGCTTGCTTGCTTGCTTGCTTGCCTGCTTGCCTGCTTGCTTGCCTGCTTGCTTGCTTGCCTGCTTGCCTGCTTGCCTGCCTGCCTGATTGCCTGCCTGCTAGCTTGCTGCTGGCTTGCTTGCCTGATTGCTTGCCTGCTTGCCTGGCTGCCTGGCTGCGTGCAGTCTGGCTTGCTTGCTTGCAGGGTGGCCGGAAAACGGATCCCAGTGGGGAAAGAGCCAATCACATCCCACCGGGATGCCACTTACCCGAAGTCACCTTTGAAACGCCTTTTGTCGCTTTCTACTGGGCCACTACCTCTCCACTTCGCCCCTGCAGGCCTGGCTTCGATTCGGAGACCTGCCCCACTTATGTCCCTTGCCGAAGCTCCTCGATTTCCAGATCCTCATCTTCGTACAGCTCAAAGGTCACTGCCTGAACATCGAGCGGTCGCTGCCGTTTTGCACTGCGGCAAAGCATGGAATGCCGCTGTTGAGCTCTCAGCTCTCTCAGGGCTCAGAATTTCAGGGCTCTCATTGACTCAAGGCTCAAATAGTGCCTAGCAACAGGATAGATTCGCATTTCTCGCGGGCATGAATCCTCGGACACGTTTGACGATGGAGCTAAAGTCGCCCTTGCTTGGCCTTGAGGGATGTCACAAGGTTGTTCAACCTGAATCGGTGTTGCAGGGCCCCCGTGTCAGTCTTTGCTCCGGCTCGAGAGCAAGAGTAGCACTCGAAGTGCACGTTCCAGCAGTCGCAACTTCTCAGAAGTTGTCTTCCCGTAGTGTTCACGCATTTGCGTTGTCTTCCCATCGCGTCCTCGCCACTGCCTTGTTGCTCGGTGCTCAGTCCAAAGGCCAGCGCTGGCCTTTGGTCGCCCTACCCACTTTTCAAGGCTCCAATCGAGCGCTCGATACGTCCGTAGTTGATACCGAGTGCGTTGTCGGCGACAAGTCAGGCATGGGCTGTTAGAAGCACGTGCACAGAGCCAGGCTACAATCATGGAAGCTGACGGGAGGGTTTTGCAAGATGACCTTCCTTGTAGGGAATGTTATCTGTCCACTTCCATGATGCTTGGAAAGAGGGTGCACATGGTTTTGTCTTTTTTAAGGCCCCCCCCCACAAAAAAAAGAAGTGGAATCCCTTTTGCTTTGGTGTCCCTTTAAAACCTACCAAAAAAAAAGGCCACCCCAAAAGCAACACGAGCCACCCACATGTTGCATTCGCCTTGCACCCTCCCAAAAAAAAAAAGAAGAAAAAAAGAGAAGAAGAAAAAGAAGGAGAGGAAACAAAAAGCCTTGTCGGACTTCTTCCAGGTGCAGCCCCGGACCGAGAGGTAGTTGCTCTGGCCAGTCTTGGCCTGCCCATCGCCCGGGTTTTTGGACGGCTTTATGAAGTTGACACCAGCCCACTGGAGGGATTTTTTGAGGTATGTCGCCTGCTTCTGGCCTGGTTTTGGGATGGAAAGGGCCAAGTTTCTTGAGGTATGACGCCTGCTTCTGGCCTGGTTTTGGGCTGCTCCACGTGAAATCAACTCCCGCCGGCTTTTTTTGCGGCGTCTGGACCATGTTGCGCCCTGCCTTGCCCGTTGGGCTGCAGGATCCCGGGAAGCCGCTGCCGCCTGAGCGGGGGCCGGCCGCACGCCGAAGCTCGCAGGAAGCGATCACTTGGGTATGCCAAAGGTTGGGGACTGCTTTCCTTTTGGGTTTCCTGCTGAATTCACCCACAGAAAAAAAACAAAAACAAAAAAAAACACCCTCACGTCGCCCACCTGACAAGCACCTAAAAGGGTGCTGGGCCCTGGGCAAGGCTATACTGGATTCCGCACTCTTGACAGTCCTAGTGCTTGACAATGAACTGAGCCGAGACATACAGCTTTGGCAACACATGGCTTGGAGCAACACTGTTCAGAGGAAAAGGGAAGCCGTAGTGCTCGGTACAGCCGATCTTGAACGGCATGGCGGATCTGCTTGGACTTGCAAAGAACCACCTTGCTTCTTGTCAAGTCGCTGTCGAAGCCGCAGTAGTCCCAGGCATTGTCGTCCGCCAAGGCATCCTGCACACTCTCAGCGACAAGCTCACCAAATGGCTATGGATCAAAATTAGACCGCAGGTTTAGCCCATGTTTCCATTCAGGGCAAGCCATTTTGGGTACCTACTTTTGACCCACACCCAAGTACGGACCTGCCCAGGCCTGCAGAGTGCTGAACAGCTTGAAGTCCACCATAAAGGCGTTGTCTGCGCCAGCCTACGTGGGCGGGTGCCCAAACAAGAGCCCCAATGTTGAAAACCCTCAGTTGCCCCCGTCAACCCATCGAGGGGACTGCTGGAAACAAAACGAAGAAAAGAAAGCAAGACATGACTTGGCCTGCTTCTGGACCCCGTCTGCTTGTCCCAAGCCGACAGACGAAGCAAACCATGGCCAACGCATATGCTTTCCACCAAGCCCCAGGACCAAATTAAAAACAAATCAATGCCAACCTACGAGAAGCATCAAACTATTTAAATTTCCAAGCCGGGCCAATCAGGAGCGAGGACAAACAAACACGCACAGAAAGAAACAAACAACTACACGAGAACCCAAACACCCACCAGAAACACAAACAGCCACACAGACACAGACACGCACAAACACTCGCCACACACACGCACGCACGCACGCACGCACGCACGCACGCACGCACGCACCCACACACACACACACACACACACACACACACACACACAGACACACACACCCGCGCGCGCGCGCGGGGCGCGCGCGCGCGCGCGTGCGTCCGCGCGCGCGGAGAGATATACGGACACACGCACTGCTAAGAGATACAGGCAACCTTGACATAGGATCAACATACATCAGCTTGCAGAACAGCTACATCGACATGATCCTACAGGAATCAGGCACAAAATGCAATCCAGCACCATCATCTGGAGTATCACACTCCACAGGTACAGCAGAAGATGAGGCACTGGATCACAAACAACACACACACACACTATACAGGCGGCGTGTTGGCACCATACAATGGATGGCATACACTCAGGCCGGACATCTGTCATGGAGCTAACGAGCCGGCAACAAGAAACTCAAACAGTTGATCAGGTACCTCAAAGGTACAAGACGCATGAATCCACAACCCAAGGCCAAAGATACGAATCCAGGACAGGCGAAGTCTACTCAACATCAACAATCGACACGTATGCCGATAATCACGATACACTATGGCAGCAGGACACAAGCAACAACGGCATGTTCATAAGCAGAGTCAGCACTGTGCGCAATTGGCACAGCAGCGCAGGAACATCTCTACATCAGAAACTAAAGGAGGCTTTCGAGGTATGCACCATCAGCATGCACACAGACACAGCGCGGAGACGCGCTGCTACTCATCCAATGACAGCCTGAGTCGCAATCGAAACCTGGTACTAAAATGGTCTACCCAGAACCATGTACAGGATTAAGAAGGCGGCCGCAGCTATTTATGGTTGGGATCGTCCCTGACTAGCCTTCATCTACCCGGGCTTTGATTGTGGCTCACCTGAACCCCTGAAACAAGCTAGCAACCCGCGCGAGAAATCCGAAACCCGCAGCTCACATTCAAGCCGAAAGCAAAGCACCAAGCAGCACAAAATGTTCAAGTGGGGTCTGCCCTTTGTCGAGGCTACCTTTTTCGTTGGCTGTACAGGGCAACCAATGGAAACCAAGGATTGGGGGGAAGCCGGTCCCCCTAGAGAAGGACATGCCCGAGCATGAATGTGCATGAAAGTTGCGTAACCCTAACGCTGGTGCTGACTCCCAAGGAATCCACAGGAACCCCAGGCCTGCCAGTCACAGGCCAAGGTCTTGTAAGGCTCATAGGTATCCACGTTTGTGAGCCGCCGGTAGTAGATGTACCTCGGAACATGGACTCCTCCCCAGCCATGCTTCAACCGGGGCTATGGCGGCTATGTGACTTTTCCTGTATATCTGGCTCTGCAAGAAGCCGACCGTGCGGTTCTTGACAATTGTGAATAGCAGTTGAGTCATAATAAAAACTCGGCATTAAAATGGTGGACCCAGAACCATGTAAAGAATTGAGAAGGCGGCCGCAGCTATTTGTGGTTGGGATTGTCCCTTACTAACCTTCATCTACCCGGGTTTTGACTGTGGCTCATTGCTCATGTGATCATGTTAGGTCCCTCGTTCTGGAAGATGACCATGCAACGCACAGAGCCTGGTGTGAAAAAAGAAAAAAAACATGTGCGCCCTCTCAAGTCTGGTGTCGGTTGCCAAAGTGCCAGTGCGGTTTCTTGGACGTTGGGTTTGGGGAGCAAAAATTCGCATTGTTCAGCAGAAAAGTGGTTGGATTGCCACCACTAAACCACAATAAGCCGAAATGTAAAAAATGTTTCCCCCCAAAAAAAAACATGGTTTGGTACCCCGGTTTCGATTGAATCGAGCCGCTTGTGGCTCTTGGAGCATGACTCGCAGGTCCGCTTGATGATGTGGTACCTGGCAAGGAGGCAAGGGCTGCAACCTGGCTGTGGCTCACAACATCGGTACCAAAATGGCACCTTGGTAAGTGAAACCAAAAACGAACACTTGCGTAACCCTAGCTCTTTAATTTTGAGCCATACCCACCTGCGCGGAGATGATTGAAGTGGAATGCTGGCGGAACGCGCCACGTGGCTTCAATCAGCTGGTCTTTCTGGCAGTGCCAAAAAACAAACGGACTGAAACGATGCCCAGCCCCGCCTGCTCTCTTGAAAGCGTCGGTTGAACTCAGACCCGCCCAGGCTCTTGGTGTGCCCGTCTTTGTCCACCGAGAGGCCCACCCTGAGCCACGGAGAGCAAGCAATCAGGGATTTCTCTCAAGTTGAGCACCAAGGCCAGCAAGCTCCATCAGGGCCGCAGGCCCCAGGAGGAAGGGTTTATTTTGTTCCTAGGTTCGGCGCCCTGGGTTCGGCAAGCCGGTCTCAACCCAGAAAAAAAAAGAACTTGAAAAGCAAGTCCAGACCCAACCCCTGGCTCCCACCTGAACTTCTGCGGCACAATTGGCAGGAGCATATAGTAGCTCACCGCGCGACCACCTGTCAGCTCGAAAACCGCGCCTCAAGGCCTCCAGGAAAAACTCCGCTGCAAAACCGGCGCCCCGGCGTTCCCAGATGGGAAGCTCGTCTTTTTGTTGAGGGGACCCCCTCCCCCTCCGCCGGTTTTTGGGTGGTTTCAAAGGAAAGCCAGAAGGAAACCAAACATGTTGGGGGGTCCCTCAAAAGGGACCTGGAAAATACAGTCAATGCGGTCTCACGAAACTGAAGAGAAACCATTGAATGGCCACACATTCACAACCTCTGCAAATCAAGAACAAAGCCGAGGCTGAGCCAGCATAAGTTGGAGAAACGGAGAAAGAAATACCGGGCAATGTCCATGAAGACTAAGGGGACCATTTGGATCAGCTTCCGTCTGAGTTCAGGTTTGGGTTGGCGGTTTGGAGGCCAGGCGGTGGCTTATGTTTGCCCACAGGAACCAGGCTTCAAATCCCCCAAGCCACCAATCCCAAACCAAACCACAAAAATTGGGGGGGGGGGGGGGGGGGGGGGGGGTAGCCCCCAACCCAAGCTCATTTGACAGAACGCGCAAGGAATCTGAGGGCCTTTGTCGATGCTGCACTTGCCGTTGGCGACACCTGTTGCAGGGAGCGGAATTCGTACTTCGTGGACTGGACCGAGTATTGCAAATGTCATCTGGCTGGGGTCAAGAATAGGTACGCAAAATGGAACCCTGGCAAGTGGCAACATGGACCAAAACCTGCGGTCCCCTGTGGTTCAATTTTGACCCACACCCATCTGAGAATTCAGGTCGCAGCCTGCGTCCACCGGCACGCTGTTCCACTGCTCGCCCACTGGATCTTTGGGCCCGCACTCGTTCGGAAAGCCCCTGGCGCGCTCTCGCCATCCGTAGCCAAGGTAGAAAATGTCCAGCTTCAACGCACATGCGCGACAGTGTTCAACTGCACTCTCTTCTGCCGCAAGGATATGGATGTGGCTCAAAATTAAACAGGAGGGGCAAACCGCAGGTTTTGGTACCCATGCTTCCACTTACCAGGGTTCCATTTTGGAATTCCGGTTTTTTGAGCCACAAGGATATGTCCTGTGAAGATCGAATGCATCACTCGAACGCCGGAAGCCAAGCACCAGCTGGGGCCCCAAGGAAGGCCACCCGGAACAAACGCGGCATGGTAGACCCAAAGGGCCCGAGATCAAACCCATCAGACTCGGAACCCTTGAGCCCCATCCCCGCCTGCCGCTGCCCTGGGGGCTGTAGGTGCAAGAAGTCCACGCGTTCTTGTCCTGCGGCCGTGAAGACTTGAGTGGTACATATTGTTTTTTGCTTCACATGTCATAACCGCATCGAACATATTGTTTGCTGTACACCAGTGCCCAACCCTGAAACACCGGCGCACTTTTGCACCGTTGTGAATGCCGCCCTTGACTCGTTCGGTGGTCCGCCAAGGCATCGTTCAGGTTGCTGAAGATCTTGAAATCCTTGCCTTGCACGTTCTCCACGTCCTCGTTCCAGGCGCATGCCAACCTCGGAAGGCGCGCACGCGACGGGTTCCGAGTTCCGAGTTCCCGCACTTGGCGCCTGCGGAAGGTGCGCGCCCGGCGAAGCGGCCGAAGCGGCCGAAGCGGCCGAAGCGGCCAAGCGGCGCCTCGTAGGGAGAAAACGACTTGAGAGGCGTGTAGCGTCGATAGAAGATCTCCTCGGATGCAACAAGGATTCAAGAAACACAGCCTGGGGCTGGAGGCAACACTTAGACGGACCCCGCGGCAAAAGCACGCAAGGCACAAGGCATACAAAGGCGCAAATCCAGTGCGAGTGCTCAAGTCCTCCAGGGTAACATATCTAGCCAAGGCTCAGTGTGCGTGGCAGCACAGGATGGGCAAATACGCTTGACAAGCGGATACGTGGTGTTCTTGTTGGTAGGCTCAAGCCGCTCGTTGAATTCCTAGGGCACACCAGCAAATGTGCCAGTCAGCTCACATTCTCTTTCGAGTGGGGGGTCAAATACCATCGCTTGCTCATTGCTGCCCCCCTCATGGCACGCGTCAAAGCCGGCTGGGTTCCGTGCTCATTCCGAGAAATTCGCAACATCTGCATCCCATCTCAGAAACCCCCCGCACTTGGTGGTTTGGATTAGCGGCTTGGATGTTCAGGGCTCCCGACTACCCTTGACAAGAACCAGGGGGTCAAATCCCCAAACCACCAATCCAACATCCAAACTACCACCCAAGCGGTACCTGACCATCACCTGCTTGTCTCAACACGTAGGGAAAGAACAAAAAAACAAAAGTTTAGGGATGTCCCGACATCGGATCCCTCACCACTCCCAGCGCTCTCGCGAGCTCGCCTGCTTGGTGATGGTGCTCACCTCCCCTTGGGGCGACTTCTCCAGGACCCGCACCAAGACGTAGCCCGCCTCCAGCTGCAGGGTGGTGTTGGTGGCGTTCCGCTTGCCTCGCATTCACCAACCAGCAAAGAAGCCCATGTGAGCACTGGTCACTAGACACCAGCTCACTGAGGCAAAGCTGAGCTTGCTGAGCCTCTGGACTGATAAGTCTGGAGGATGCAAGATCAAATGAAAGCAATCAGATCTCCAAGGCCAGGCAACAGCAAGAGCGCTGAACACCTGTCGGAACACCCCGCCTGCGACACGTGTTTTCGTAGCCTGCCAGGTCACAGAAGACAGCAACTTCCGTGGCGAGGCTTGCTCTGGAATGGATCTTGGCTCAACCGTCCACCCCAAACCCTCAGCCCCTGAGCACCTCCTCAAAGTCGTCCGAGTCTTCATTTGAGTCCTGCAGGAAGCAAGTCTGCGCCCCTTCCCCCCGTGCGCACCCATGCAATATAGCCTGCAGTTCAACAGCCACACGACCAAAGTGGGTCGTGGTGGGCCACCTTTTCTGTTGTTCCCACACTCCATCAACTTTCCACCTCCCCCTCCGTCCTGCAGCAACGAGGCGCAGCAGGCGCTGGAGCAAGGCTTGGCTGGCGCCTCCTAGCGATGCGAAGACAAATCCAGCAGAAAGAAGCATTATCCAAACACCGAACTGAAGAAGGGATATTACACCACCCACCATCCACTGAAGAAGAACACCGAACTGTTTTCATGTCCACCATCCACCATCATTCAAACTTTACTCCATTCCAATTGCATTCCCCCCAGAGGCTATCGAAACAAAGTGCTCGGCGCAACGGGGGGAAGAAAAGCAGCTCGCCAACAGGCCTAGCAAACCGCTGCAAGTGATTGCCACGTATCCAACCACATAAATCCGACCAAATGACCCCAAAAAGGCACGGCCAGGAAGAAATAAGCCCAGGTATCCCCATAAAGAACGCAACCCGCTCGACTCCCGGACCTATCTGGGCTTATCGACCCCGAAGCTTTCAACTAGGAAAAGCGTCCACGAGACTTCGCGGTCCTTGGGCAAGTCCCGGTAATCCGCCGCCGCGTGCGCCGGCTCGCAAGGTGACAGCTCCGGCAGCGCCGGCAACTCGAAAGGCGCCAAGCGCCTCTCCGTGACCGTCTGGCAAGCGGCCAAGGCCTCCAAGAATACACGGGGGATGGGGGCAGGCCCAACTCTGCTGCTCAGAATGCAAAAGGGGAAGGCAAGAGTCATTTAGCACAAGGACTCAAGCTGTTCTCTCGGCTTTGCTTGAAACCGCCCATGTTGTTGCAGGGTCTTGCTGAGCTTGCTGTGTGCCCACACACGTCTCTTCTTGAGTTGATTGGGCTTTTGTTCTTCAGTCCAGTAGTGCTGAATGAGTGCAGGTGCGAAGAATTTGCAGGATATTGCAAAAAATACACCTGATTCACTGCTTCAAATGGACACTTGTGATCATCGGTCGCGCCATGCCCTTGCATGTCAACGACTGGCTCCCTGCATGTCTTTGGTTCGCATTCTTTTTGGTGCCGGGTGGCTAGCAAGGGTTTCGCTCATAGGATTGCTGCGCCAGTTCGCTCATGTGCCTCAACGTCCTCCCTCTAAGAACACAAGCGAGTGTGCCTACATTCTAAGAGTGGAGGTACATACCCCTTGCTCATACCCCTTGGCTTCCCTGGTTTCCAACCACTTTATAGAAGGTATACCCCTTTTGGATACATACCTCGCCTCGTGCGCATCCTCACCTCGGCGGAGGCTGGAAAGTAGGCAGGCGACCGATGCCTTGGCCTTGCTGAGGCCAAAGTACTCCCGCTCCTCCCAAAGCTTTGCTTTTGCTTTGTTCAAGTTTTTGGTAGACAAATGGAGCCTGGGGCTTTGCTTTTGCTCAAGTCGGCGATCCTCTTGGGCTTTGCTTTTTCTTTCATGGAGCGCGCCTGGGGGAAATTCGGGGGAACTGGTGGCGGAAATTATTGGGTCACTTGCGAAGCTCGCAGACTACGTTGGCGCCGTGCTTGCCAAACAAATGACCTGGGCGACTTCCATGTTGGTGCGTGAGGAATCGGCGAATGGCCAACTACTTTGGCCCAAGCATCACTCGTCACTCGCCGGAAAGAAAAAAAAAGAAGTCTCGCAGCTTTCCCAATGTTGCCATGCCACGATTTTCTCCTCTCGTGTCACCATGACGCATCATGAAGTCAAATCGGCGAGAATATGCTGTGTCTTTGAAGCCGCTTGAAGCTCAGAAAGGAACTTTAATTCAAAAAGGCTTGGGTGTGTGTGTCTTTTTTGACCCCTTGTCTGTGGTTTTTACATGGGAAACCACTGTGTTGGGGGGTCCCCTAAAAAGAGACAATCTGAGTTCTGCGCTTCCCTTTCAAAGCCCGATGAGAGTGTAAAAGTAGAGGTGACAATAGAGACAGTTATACAGTCTCTCTAACAGCACATTGCCTGGTTGTCTCGGTTGACAAATTGGAGGGGCAGCGTCGCGGTTCTTTCCATAGATCCTTTCCAGAAAACCGCCGCAAACTCGGCGTCTGAAAAGAGGGTTGGTTGAAAAGAATGAGGGCCTCATAGCCCTAACTCCCTAAACCTAACCCAAACCCTCACCCTAGCCAGGCCTCATGTCCCACTTTCGGGTCCAACCACAAACCATGTTCACAGGGTCGCTTCGGTATGCACTGCTCCTCAAAAGTAAACCACCCTCACCCAACCAAACTGGCAGTGCGTGACATGGCGCCCAGTTTCCAATTAAATCTATGCTGGCAAAACGTGCCCCGGGCCATCAGTACGTTGCTTGCGTCGAGGCATTAGCATCTCCAAAATGATCACATATCAAAGGTGGGAAGTAGGATGTGGGAGCTACAGCCGGGCAAGCTCGAGCCAGCAAGGGCAGCTATCCAATCTCTCTGGCCATCTCTGCCAGCATGCTCCCTAGTGGGTATGCATGGACATCACCATCTTGCCGCTGAGATACTAAACTCGAGACACTTGGCCACCGCTTGCCAAATCGCCCACTGCTTCGCACTGGCGAAGTGGAGAACAAATACGCCAAGAGGTGGGCCGAAAGCGAACCCGGATCGAACGGGCTCCGTCCTGAGCCTCGATGGTGTCCATGGCAGTGTTCATGGCGTCAAGGGCCTTGGCCTCGCAGGCCAGGCGATGGTCGCAGGGCCGCCGCTGCTGCGCGCAGATTGCGCTGTCCAGCGCATCCTGCGCCTGATCGAGCCGATCACACAAACATATCCAAGCCAACGCGCTCGACGTACCTAGCACCAGTGACAGCACAGGCCGGACGAAAGCCTGGCACAATCACTGGCACTTTACGGTGCAAGGAGTGGTGCGCATGGGCAGCTGAAGTCCAAGTGCATGTCAACTTCTGGCCAGCCACGATAAAAGCAAGCGCGCGCAAAAACGAGCAGGCTTTCTCAGGTCAAGCCATAGAACAGGGACACATGCACCTCGCGCACCCCTTGCCGCACTTTCGCCCGGGCCTCATTGCAGCTCTTCCTCTGCAAGTGGTAGGCCTGCTCCAGGCTCTGGCAGTCGCGCTGGCAGCGCTGCAGAGCCGCCCGAGCGGCTGCTTCCTGCAAACGGCCTCAGCGGGAATCGATCGCCATTCGGCATTCCGAGATGCTCCGATGCACAAATCTCCGTGCCACATGCGCAGGTGTTGGTCATCTGTTTCCCCTTTTTACCAGGTCCCCGGTTTTGGGGAGTGAAACACAAGTGCCATTTACTGCAATCCCAGGCGGTTCTGGGGTTCCGGCAAGATCTGTGCGAGCTCCTCATGCTGTCATCCAGCAAAACCGCTTGAACTCCATGCCGGCAGTCCTGGCAAGCCATCAATTGCATGAACCGATAAAGGAAATTGATGGCTTGCTTGGTGTGGGTCAAAAAACGCACCCAAAATGGAACCCTGGTAAATCGAAACAAGGACAATATATGCGGTCCCTGGTGGTTTCATTTTGACCCACACCCATTGTCCTTGAATCCAAAAGCACAGGAACAGCAAATAAGGCTGGGGAGGTTCAGTCGCACAAGCTCAGAAAGAACGCTTGTTGAAACTGCCAAACCTGCCGCTAAGCTTGGCGCAAATAACCTGCAACTTCCGCAAAGCCAAAGTGCAAAGGGTGCAGGGGCATCGGGTACAAAGACATGGAAGGCACAAACAAGAACCAACCGCACCTGTCGGTTGCAGAATGGGTGAGGGAGGCCAGCGTAGCTCGAGCCGGTGTCAACGTTTCAGGCTCCCCAGCAAGGAAGGGAGCGATGTAAGAGCCAGGCAAGGGTTTGGCGAACATTCCCTACGGGTTGACGGCGAATGTGTGAATCGAAGTACTCCGTGCGGTGCCTTTGAATAGTGGCCTGAACCTTCAAGGACGCATGCGTCCGGTCGACCTGTGGCAGGCATTTCCAAGATGAAGGCTGGACCATCCGCCCAAACGGGAGAGTACCAAGCACATGGGTGTTTTTGTAGGGACGCCCCCCAAAAAAAAAAAAAAAAAAAACATGGGTTGCTTTCCTGTGGCTTCCCTACAAAAAGCCACCAAAAAGGGGTGCCTCAAAGAATGCCACACCCACATGGGAACCCTTGCAATAGGCGGATCTCTCCGGGTAAAACCCCCACGGGAACCCGCCTCGAAGCGCTCGCGGAGCCTTCGCAGCTCCTCCGAGCCGCTGCTGCGGCTCTCCTGGGCAGTTGGAATTTGTTGGCTGTGTTTGTGTGTTTGGTTGCTTTTGTGTGTGTGTGTGTTGTTTTGTTTGTTTGTTTGTTTGTGTGTTTGTTTGTTTGCTTGCTTGCTTGCTTGCTTGTTTGTTTGTTTGTTTGTCTGTTTGTTTGTTTGCTTGCTTGCTTGTTTGCTTGTTTGTGTGTGTGTGTGTGTGTTTGTTTGTCTGATTGTTTGTTTGTTTTCCGTTTTGTCTTTTTGTCTCTGTCTGTCTTTCTGTTTGCTTTGCTTGCCCTCTTGCCCTCTGGCCCTCTGGCCCTCTGGCTCTCTGGCTCTCTGGCGTCTCGCTTGTTGCTTGTTGCTTGTTGCTTCTCGCTTGTTGCTTGTTGCTTGTTGCTTGTTGCTTCTCGCTTGTTGCTTGTTGCTTGTTGCTTGTTGCTTCTCGCTTGTTGCTTGTTGCTTGTTGCTTGTTGCTTGTTGCTTGTTGCTTCTCGCTTGTTGCTTGTTGCTTGTTGCTTGTTGCTTCTCGCTTGTTGCTTGTTGCTTGTTGCTAGTTGCTTGGCTTGGCTTGGCTTGGCTTGGCTTGGCTTGGCTTGGCTTGGCTTGGCTTGGCTTGGCTTGGCTTGGCTTGGCTTGGCTTGGCTTGGCTTGCTTGCTTGCTTGCTTGCTTGCTTGTTTGTTTGTTTTGTTTTGTTTGTACCCTTTTTGGGGTGTTGGGAGATCAACGGGAAAACCAACTAAACAGATTCCCATTTTGGGGGAGGCCCCCTGTTTTGACGCGTAGCTATTTGACTGTTGTCCTTGAACAAGATCCGGTTGCTCCGCACACAAAAATGACCCTTCAGACGGGCATGACCCATGCACATTGGAAAGAGCGGCTCAAAGCGTGCTAGTGTTGACCTCATGTTTTGAGGCCCCCACATGTGCAACATTCCAATCCCAGAACGTATTTAGAACCCCCCCCCCAGCCTGCCCCGGGTAATTGAGTATTCCGGCCCTGCGATAATTCACCCAACTACCAAAAAAAGGCGGGGACCAACAGCCACGTGACGAATTTGCTGGGATCCGCCGATCTGCCGGAAGTTTCTCATTTCAGGCCCCCACATGAGATCGACTTTGGGGACGGGGGGAGGGTTTCTAACATGAGATCGACTCAGGGAGAACCGAGCACGAATAGGCTGATCCAAATGCCACCCACCAATTTGTCAACTAGCTACCTCTGTCCGTGAAAGGTTCTGGGGGTCCCTAGCTTTAGCGCATCAACACCAAGCCTGAATCCTACCCAACCCACGAGAATCTGCCGACTGTCAAAGAGCTACACACTGGGCGTCACTGCGTCGCGGCGCGCCTCGAACATCATTTGGGAAAGCTCCGAGTCAAGGGTCGTGTTGATCTGGCTCAACAGCTCCTGTGACGCTAGGCTTATGCGCAGACATCAAGTGCCAGCCTTCGCTTCCCAATCGTCACACTGGGCTGTGCATCCAGCTAGAAGTGGGTTTGTCTCAAAATCGGGGAACCCCTCAAACGGCAATTGTCCCTCAGGTTTCCCTTTAAAACCAACCAACCAAAAAAAACACCCCCACAAAAGACACCAAGAACCAGTCGGGCTCAAGAACCGCGGCATTTTCTGGCACCTTTTTGGGCGCACGAACGAAGCCGGACTTGACCCTCTCCTGGATCTTCTCCCCCGGCGCCGCCTTCCGCACCGAGCGGACGATGGCCTCCGGAGAGGCCAGGCTGTCCTCTCAAGGCGCTTCGGGTGACGCGAGGGACGCGAGTGACGCCGGTCGTGTCTCAACGTGGGAGCAAACGGGGAGGGGGGGCGCAAAACGGCCACCCCAAAAAAGAAAGGAAAAACGGCGGGGGCCGTCCACGTGGCTTCAATCTCTCCATGACAGGTCACCAAAAAAAGAGGCCCGTCTGTGTGGACAACCTATCTCACCGCATGGGGTTGATTTGCTCTTCAGCTTTTCAGACAACGCCCATCTCTCCTGGTAGAGACCGCTTGCTAGAGAGTCTTGCAGCTTCATTACCAGACCAGATGCCTTCGCCTCATAACTTCGGGCCACATAGAAGCACAGCTGCAGCGACAGCACCCGAAGAACTAGCCTTGCAGGGACTGGCACCTATCTACGAACGTTGACTCCATGTTGCTGCTCTCATGGATGCTCCCACTGCCAACTAGTGTGTGGCAGCAAAAGGGACAAATCGCAGGTTGACCATATTCACCTAGGAACCTTCGACTCCGGATTCTCAATAGAGAGTGCTCTTTTCTCCACCTCATTCTTGGGGGAGCATGGCTCTCTTTTTACACCTCTCTTAGATTCGCATCCCGTCTCAGACCCGCCTGACTTGGAAAAGGTCAGTCAGCGCCATAAAGATGAGCGCCGCAACTTACCTCGCGACTCGCGAGCGGGATGTTCAAGTCACGTGAGTCGCAACTCTCTGGAGGCACAAGCATTGATCTGAGCGGCCAAATATGGAGGGTGGATGCGAGTATTGATGCAGGTCACCTGAGCAAACAAGGTGTCCGCGCATGGGAAAGTCGGGCAAGTCAGTTTTAGACGGCCAAACGGGCAGCCAAATCACCTTACCGACTCAGACCAGGACCGAGATTGGCGTTTGGTCCCGGAACGGGATCCAAGTTTTGCAAAGAATGCCATGAACTGAATTTGGCTGCTCTCAAAGCGCTTGGTGCGGACTTGTGTTGTTGGCACTTGCACTGTGTTCAGGGGCGCAAAGATTGGACTCACCCGCAAGGTGCGTACCGGTCGCTCGCTGCTGTGACTAATCAAGGGCCTAGAAACTTTTGGAAGCTCAAACACTCCGCTACACTTCTCAAGCCCTTCGGGCCTTCGGATCGGACAGGTTGCTCTCTAGAGACTAAACACGACAAATGCAAGCCGCATGCTCGTCTGAGGCTGTCGGGTTCCAAAGCAAGCTCTGTTCCCACCTCTTGGTGCATGCCCGATGGAGAACGGCTTCTACTCAAAACATGCGCACACCACCAGAGAGTCTCAAGCAGAGCTCGAGTGCCACGCCGAGCCACGCTTTGCCGGGGGAGCGGGTGCCCCACCGTCTGCCACACAG